>KV020222.1:0-18156 GCA_001598015.1 Dorcoceras hygrometricum | reverse complement strand
CCCTCCGAAACGGTCCAACAAGCAAGACTCACTTCTACGCAGTGAGCTCCTCCGTTTTTGGCCAAATTCCTTCGTTTAGGCCTCCGAAAATACGATTTACTCTTTTCAGCTCTTGGTCTGCTACGGTATCAGCTTCAGCTTCTTCTGTTATAAATCCAGCTAACATCTGCACACTTAGTAGAGACATTAGTAACACAATAAATAGGTTTTGTGTAATTCAAAATACATTCTGGATCTGTTATCCAGATCCATCACGCCTGGTACCAGCCGCGAGGTATCTGTTGGTAGATATGATGACGTATCCTGTGCAACGTCGTTTTTCTTTAGTTGGCGGGAGCCTTTATACGTCGTCGTTTGATTGATTTAGCGCGACCAGTCGATGGTTATTTAGAGGAATCTGTTGTCAGCTGGTGTAGCGCTGCGGCGTCGTTTTAGTTAGTTGGAACGATGTCGTTTTGGATGTTTCTTTCGAATGTAACGACTAGTTTCTATCGATAGATTCTACTGTAGCATTTCTCAACGACTGATTTAGAGGAGCAGCAGCTGGTGTATGGAGATATATATATAGAAGTGTTGATTGACACTTGGAATTATTCTGAACCCGATATTTCTTATCTCTATCTTCAATCCTCGTTAGCTACTGTTCACCGTGATTTAATTCCCGCCGATTGTCGCCGTTCTCCACCGATGATTTGAGCGATTTTGGTGGCGCTGGAATCCTTGAGACTTGTTCTTTCGTTTGTTACCCATTAGAGGCTGTAGAACGACTTGTGAAATAGAACGCGAAGCTGCTGGTGTGCGAATATTTCTGGAGAAATCTGACAGAGCATTCTTTGGGTGTTGTGCAATTTTGGGTAAGTTATTCCTTGCCAAGTTTAAGAGTTGAGAAGTGCTCTGTAGGATTCGGTAGTTGAATTATGCTACTGGACCTTAGAACTTTAGATGTTGAGTTTGAATTTAACTGATCGTTAGATACCTGGTACAGATTTGAGTTCCAGGGAGTCCCTGCCGTGAATTTGGTAGCGGGAGGAAGCTGACTTGATTCGGTTGGTTGTACCGTGCCTTTGTGAGAATCTGTTGAGGTAGATTTCAGCTGTTGAAGGTACGAATCGAGCAGATTTAGCAGCTTGAGCGTGAACATGGCTGTAATTGATGTTGTGAGATATGATGATATGATTCTGTGAATTACGTGATACAGCATGTTGAATTGATTGAGTTTACATTCTGTTTTCACGTATTGAATTGTATGCATTTTGAATTGATACTGAATTGGCATACATGCATACATCTTGAGCCTGATTGACAGATTGATTTGATGACCTGTTTGAGAGCCACGTTGTGACTGGCCGACTGATTTGTCGTGCCTGAAAAGTCCAACGCTATCATCGGAGTGGTGACCGACTGATTTTTTGTGTCTGAAGATCATCGAGCTGTGATGGGTTGACGGACCCTGAAGATCACGGACAGATGATTTCCACCGGCTGACTTGCTGTGCGTGGTATAGAGGCTCGACAGATTTGATTGCCAGTTTATTACTGGTCTTGATATCCGATTTCTCTTGACAGCAGGGGCGGCCCAATGTAGGGGCTGTCCTGGGCTTCAGCCCAGGCTGAGGCTGATATTCAACCTGAAGATAAATGAAACCGATGGAACAATATGCAAATTAACAGTAGCCAGGGGCGGCCCAAGCCAACTCCTCTGGACTATGTCTGTAAATATTGATGGTGGATATCATACGGATGCATGGGGAATCCTCTCCGTTGATCTTCTTGTTCAAGTAGTCCGTGATGAGTTCTTCGTCTTTCGGAAGAAATCGAAACCCTGAGGAGATATGAACAGCAACATAACCTCCATCCGTAATTCTCCTGTGATAAGTTACAAGCTGCTTGTTTGGTCTATAAACGTCTGCACGTAAAACTTCTCCAATAGCTAGAGTTCCTTCGGTATTCGAAGCTCCTCCTGGATTCGGGTTGGCGGCCGTGGGACTCTGGTGGTCAGACTCCATTAGAACTCAGATGCTGAGAGTACACAACGTAGAAGGACCTGATGTTGTTCAAGATCGATTCTAAATCCAAAATCATGAAGTGTGTTTTATTGTTAGGGGTGAAGTTTATATATCAATGTTTATCAGTCTCCTAGTAGAGTTATACTACTAGTTTAGATTTAGATAATATATCTCAGTTATTCAAATTATCCACAAAAATATGGATGTTATGATTTGTTATTATCTTCAAATTACATCTGTACGTTCGGTTTTGCTTAAAATGCCCTTGTCTAATTTAAAATTATTGAATATCTTATCAAGTTATATATATACACACACGAAAATATGTATGTTATGATTTATTAATTTCAAAGTACATCCACACATATGGTTTTGCTTCACCATATCAAATTATATATATATATATATATATATATATTGGTATTGGGAAATGGGAGTAAAACCTCCCCCAGAAAGGTGGTGAGGACTGGTGACTTTTATAGGCATGGCCGCATGGGACAGCAAGAGATCCGCGTGGCGAAATTATATTGGATTTTTATTTGATAAAATTTTTAGTCCTGATCGGGAGTAATCTACTTTTCATTGGCAGGCGGCTTTGTTGTAAGAGAATTTAAGAAGGATTGCTTTTGTTTTAACGTGGCGGTGCTTGTCTAAATATATTTTAGAATTATAATAAAGTGGAAATAATTAAAAAAAATTATAAATACTGTTTGTTTTTGTATTTTATATTCCAAAATATTGGAAAGGCAGATCATTAAATTTTACAATTTATGTTTCAATTGTTAAATAGATTATTAGATTTTGGGTTATTGAAATAGCTAGATGTATAGCTGCAATTTAGTAAGAAAGAGGGGCGGCCCAATGTGGGGACTAATCTGAGTTATTTATATTGAGCGAGAGCTTGTTAATAAGATGGATAATGATTTTTTTAACAGATTGCATGGTTATTTATATTGAGCTAGAGCTTGCTAATTTAGTGGATATTGAATCTATAATAGATGAGAAATCTCGTAGAGTAAAACATAGTATTAATGATTTCTCTTAACTTTACTTAAATGACTTTTTTGTAGTTATTAGATATTTTTATTTTATTTTTATTAAAATATTTGGTATTATATGATTATGCTACATGTTTATGAAACGTGATACACGAACTTTTGTTACTGAATTTTATGTAAATTATGAATTATATTTAGCTTTTCAGCCCATCCTGCTAAAGAATCCTGGTTTCGCAACTGCTTGACAGCCTCATGCATCTCATGACTTTAGATACTACATGTTTATGAGTTGCTGTTTATTTAGAGCTCTTCGTACTGAGGCTTGACCTCGTATTTGTTTTTCTGCTTTTGTTGTTGTTTGGGTCTGTGTTACCCACTTGCAGGATCTTCAAGTAACCAAGCTGGATAGAGTGGAGGTTCAGCTGGTCGATCCCCGTTTCCATGAGTCCCAGTTAAATTATTATGTATCGAACCCGGGGAATGCCCCACGATTCTATGTATTTGGGGATCTATTGTTGAATTGAGTATTGTTGTTACCTGTTTGTTAGAGTTTGAGTTAACTCTTATTTTGATTATGAATATTTTGAATGTATGTTTTAAGCTCAGGCCAAATTATATTTCAAAATTTTTAAGCCCGATTTTACGCTTCCGTGATTATGTGCTTAATTATGCTATTATCTTGAGTAATTAGCACGGGGCTTGACAGCGTTGGACCATTCCGCACAACTCAACAGCCTGCCACCACTGAAGCAAATCAGCTTCCTTCTGCTACTGCAATCACGGCAGAGATTCCCTGGAACTCAAATCTGTACCAGGTATCTAAAAATCAGATAATTTCGAACTCAACATCTAAAGTTCTAAGGTCCAGTAGAATAATTCAACTACCGAATCCTACAGAGTACTCTTCAACTCCTAAACAAGGCTTAAACTTGGCAAGGAATCACTTACCCAAAAACGCACAACACCCAAAGAACGCTCAGCCAGATTTCTCCAGAATTCTTCACACACCAGCAGCTTCACGCTCTATTCCACAAGTCGTTCTACAGCCTCTAATGGGTAGCAATCGAAAGAGCTAGGCAAGGTGAACTCAGCGCGACCAAAATCGTCAAAAACAAAGGCTGGAATTGGCAAAAATCGACGGGAGAAATGTTCGAATGAACAGTGTCGATCGAGGGTTTCAACAGAGAAGAGGATAAGAAATATCGGGTGTAAAATGTTCTAAGTGTCAATTGACACTTACCTAAATATATATCTCAATCCAATGGCTGCTGTTCTCAAAATAATCAGACATCGCGTACAGTAGATATCTTACGACAGATATTCATGTTTCCTTCAACAAAACCACCAGCAGCAACCATACGTTGCATTTCTCTTCACACACCAAAACGACACCGTTCCAACTAAATAAAACAACGCCGCAGCGTTCCACCAGCTGACAATAGATATCTCTTGCGAAGCGACCAAAAGCTGGTAACAGATTCTTCAACAGTGCCAAGCTCACGGCAGCAATTGCAACACAAACACAACGAGCGCTAATCAAAACGACAACACTTCGCACACGTCAGCAAATCTGACCAAAGCGCTATGCTACAACAAATCCATTCAAAGCAACACGACGTCGTGTAGCTTACGTCATCATATCTGATGAACTAAACGCCCGCAACAGCGATCGCTAACGCTAAACCAAAAAGATGACGTTTGACACCCGCTACAGGAACTCGCTGTTAACAGATATCGCCAAGCGTTACCACAGCGAAACGACGACGCATCACCCCTCTCGCTACAGTAACTATCTGAAATGCGCATCAACTGGTTTACACGGACCGACAGCGTATCACGCATTACCTACAGTAACTTGCTGTCAACAGCAACTTCTCTTCCGCGCTACAGTAACTATCTGAAATCTAAAAATTCGAAATTATAAAATCTCGTGACTAATCCTATACAAATCCAATTAATCACTATTTCGAATTCTCAATCCTCACAAATCTCAAATCTCCTTATACTCCCTCTTAGTCCTAGAAAATACCAAAATATTATTGATGAACACAATCACAAACTAGTCCATAAACTCTCGAAAAACCCTATTCATCAAATCAATAAAGACATTCGGAGCATTCGTCAGAACAAATGCATAACAAGGAACTCATTATGTCCAACTTCTTGTCAAACTGAGGCCTAAACCTGATCACATCATGGAAAAATTGACTATATACTTATACTCGCTAGGAAATCCATCCGCAAGACACAGTCAAAATCTCTCATATCCAACTTAATTAGGTTAACCATCAACAGACTCTCATCAAACTTAATCACGTAGTTCAGAACTATCTCTCGGGAAAACAAACTCACACCGACAGGAGTAGACACGGACACAACATCAACAAAGGAGTGGTATCAACCCACACTCACAAGTTCACATCCGATAGAAAAGAATTTGATGCTCCTGTGTTAAACAAAACTCGTGCAGGATAACAAAATATCGCAAGTACCTGCCATAACTCCTCTGGATGCATCACTAACCTGCTCTCATGTCATTGCATGCAGTCGAGCTTGCAGCGGTCACGAGAACTAAAACTGAGAAGAACCTCTAAACTGAGAAAACCCGGGTTGCTGGAAGGATCCTCTAGGCTACGAAAAGCATGACTGATGTTGAGACTGAGCAGGAGTATTCTGTCTCCACAATGATCCTCCAGACTGATCCTGCTGCGACGAGGAGGAATGCTAACTCCTCAAGAAAGACACACCCTAGCATAGTATCCATACTACCCACAAAGACAGCAGACCCCTTGTACTCTCGTACACTGCGTAGTCAGATCCTTACCTCAACATTTGCCACAAAACACTGACCTCGAACTGCCTTGGAAGTACCCTTCCACCATCTCTGTGCATGCTCTCTCTACTGAAACGCAGCCAACACAATCCTCGATCCGCTTCATAAAATGACCCCGATCACACGTCTAGCCCTCGGCTAACAAACCTCCTTCGGCACCTAAAAAATTCGGGGGATTCATCCTATGAAATCAGGCCAAAACCAACTCCATCTCATCGACTTGGTGATCCAGAAGCGCCACTTCATCCTCAATCGGTCTAGCACGTCTACGCTCAGTAAAAACTAGGCTCAACTAAATCATCCACATGGTTCTGAGCCCCAGATTCCTCTGCAAGCGTCTTCCCAAGTCCAATCTCTCCACTTAGGTGCAATCTCAAGACACTAGGGTAAACAACAAAGATAGGTAAAGCACATAGTCAAACACATGCAACAAAACAAGACCCATGTCTAGACTCGAGTGGACTAGAATCAAAATTGAGCTTATTCTAGTTTAAGGTCTAATACCAAAATGCCAAGCTCGGTGATTTAATCACAAAATTAAGCACACAATCAAAGATAGAATGCATAAGCTTCAAATACTCAAAATATAGATACTAGTCCTCCACCCGAACTTAATTACAGAAAAGTCCTTAAAACTATTTGTAAACACATCAGAGCTAGTTCTGCTCACAATACATGCAGAAAGCCATGTATAAATAGAAACCAATCTCCCAAAAACAGTATATAAAAGCAGTATATACCAAGAATCAATCATAAAAATACCAACAAGTACACAGGGCATCCCCTGGTATTGAATCAATCAAAATATATACATAATAAATGGGAGATGCGATCTATGAGACTCCACTAGCAAATGCTCTTGGTGTAGCTGAACCACCTGGATAACCTACAATGATCACCAACACGATCAAAGCAGACCCAAAGGGAAGGGTCAAACCACAGTACAGAGAACAACTAAAAACAACAATCAAGTATGAGATAAAATATGCTACATGATATACAATGCGTGTCTAGTAGCAAAGAAACAATGGGTACCAAGACTGGAGATCTAACAACAAGATCAACAAGATCACAGTGGCACATCATCGAGGGTACCAGGAGCGACCCGGAATGCCTCGTCGGAAAACTGATGATGGTGGCCCCTTCGTCAATGGTGCGGGAGCTACCTGATCGGCCTCGACGGAATAACAAATAACGGGAGTGTGCTAACAACACCCCACCACCAAGCGTCCAAGCCACATCACTGAGAGAGGGGGCTACCCACTCGCTCCCTATGCCCTCCTCATGAATGTATAATACAAACACCACTCCAACGAGGCTGCAGAACAGATCTCATAAAACAACTCAACGACTGCCAAAAATAATCGGGCCAGTATGAATGCACATGCACGCCATATTACAGAATGCTTTCACAACAAATAACAGTAAGAACAGGCAGCACATTGTATTCAAACACATAGCACATAAATCATTTCTACAAAGGCTGTAACACATGATCCATCCAAACCTCTCGTTATTTAACCATAATACCTCAACCAAAACACAACTGCTGAAACAGATCGCGCAAGATGGCAGCAACATACGCCGGCCAGCAAAATCCAAAGTCTACCATTAGGTCAAGAAACTTACCAACAAATCTTTGGGAATTCCAAAACCCAAAATTAACACCCAACATAGGTTCAACCTCTCAAAACCAAAGAAAAACAGCTCAGACAACCTTGCCTGAAACGGCTAAGAGCTAACAAGTTCATAACATACTCAATTCAACACCACAGATAGCAATATTGGTATAAAACCGAAACCAAGGATAAGAGCTACTATTTACAACTCACGACGTCTAAAACTGAGTAGCCAAACAGCCGGGAAGTGCGAAAAATAGACACGTCTGCACTGTAGTTCATGCTCCTCCCCTAGCCACCTCCAGGCCTCAAGACTGGTTCCAACGGTACCACCCCCGCTCAAAAAAGATTAGACAATCTCCGCCAATTGGGAAAAATGCCCAGTCTGTAGGAGGATTAGGGTTTGAGTTTCAGACTTCGTCTCTCAAAAATTTCTAAGTCTTTTTCGACCAACAATCTGATACCCTTGAGTTATATAACCATAACTAAGTACTTAGAAACTTCTCCGACACGACTCCCATAACTGATTTACTGTGCAACCAGAACAGCACAACTTATCCTTGATCAGTACATCATGTTTCCTCTGAACTGACTCCCAGATCAGGACGTCAAAGCCTCCTCTGAGCTGACTCCCAAATCATGTCATCAAAACCTCCCCTGAGCTGACTCCCAGATCAAGACATCAAAGACTCCTCTGAGCTCACTCCCAGATCAGGACGTCAAAGTCTCATTACAGTTGACTCCCAGATCAGGACATCAAAACTGACTCTTAGATTAGGACATTGCTAATGGGTCAGCACAGCTCTTACTAGATCAGCTCAATTCTTAGCAGATCAGCTCGCGCTATGCACAACAACACAATGCTACTCAGAATAGTACAACTCTACTCAGAACAGCTCCCACTACTCAAAATAGCACAGCGCCATCCAGATCATCTCACGCTGCTCGAAATAGCACAGTGCCACTCAGCTCAGCTCGCGTTACTCAAACAGTACAGAGCTGCTCAGATCAGCTGGCACTACTCAAAATAGTACAGGGCTACTCAGATCAGATCGTGCTACTCAAACAGTACAGTGATACTAAGAACAATACAGTGCTACTCAGATCAGCTCGTCCTACTCAAAACAGTACAGTGATACCGGGTCAGCTCAGTGCTTACTAGAACAGTACAATGCTAGCGAACAACTTAGATCTACCAGATCAAATCAGCTCTATTGAATTAGCACATCTTGATCAGATCATCTCAACTCGATCGGATCGGCAAAGCTCTATCCGATCAGCACAGCTCAATCCCAATCAGCACAACTTGATCATAATTAACACAGCTCGATCCCAATCAACATGGCTCGATCATATCAGCACAGCTCGACCTAGATCAACACTTCTCAACCCAGATTTGAATGCTCCAATCTGGTTACTCCCATTTAATGTTCTAGAACCTCACAAAAATAACCCGAGGTGATGTAACCAGAAATATAACCAAGTATGAAAATCACCCGAGATGACATAACAATTTTAACCAAGTCTGAAATATGATGTAAAAAAACCAAGTCTAAAAATCACTCGAGATGATGTAACAAATTTTCAACCAAGTCTGAAATCACCCGAAATGATGTAACAAAATTTAACCAAGTCTAAAAATATCTCGAGATGATGTAATAAATTAACCATGTCTGAAAATCACCCGAGATTATGTAACAAGAGTATTTATGTGCGAGAGTAAGTGATACCATAGGGTTAGGTTGATTGGGTTTTCATATATTTTAGGATATAGTTACTTGGCGTTAGTGCCGAGTTTTTCAGGATTTTATAGATTCTCAGATGGATTGCTATCCGATTGCATTTGCCAACTGTTGTTGGGCTTCGGGTACTGAGTTGATTAGGCATTTATATATTTTCATATAGGGTTGCTATCCGATTGTATTTTCCAATTGTTGTTCTTAGGGTGCCCCTATCCGATTTTATTTTCCAACTGTTGTTCTTAGGGTGCCGAGTTTATTGGGTTTTTATATATTTTCATGTAGGGTTGCTATCCAATTGTATCTTCAACTTTTGTTGGGTTTTGGGTGCCGAGTTGATAGGGTTTTTATATATTTTCAGATAAGTTTGCTATCTGATTATATTTTCCAACTGTTTTTGGGTTTCGAGTGCTGATTTGATCAGGATGTTATAGAGCTTTGGACAATATTGTATATTAAAAGAAACTTTTCATTGATAATGTTAAAAACGACTTTAGTACATGGGTGAAAAGACTATTGTTTTTAAATTTCATCCGGTCTTTAAGCATAATATATCTTTAAATGTTGAATGTTGCAAGGATGTTTGCATTTATTTTCCGTTGGCATCGTTCAGATAATAAACTGATATCCTATCTTCTCAACCTCCCAAAATGGTCCATCATACTTCGGGTCTAGTATTTAGTATTCCTCTTTCTCCTTGGTACTAGATTCTTCTCATATCTAGGCTTCCCACATCGATATGTCTTGTCGTACTTTCTTGTTATAGGTTCGATCTAGCCTCTTCTGATATGCCATCATCCTTACAGCTGAACGACTTCTCCTCTCCTCCAGGTGATCCAGATCCATTCTCAGCAACATTACATTTCCCTCCGGGTATGCGGTTATTCTCACACTTCCCTGTACTATTTCAACATAAAGTACTGCTTCGGTGCCATACACCATAGTATAATGCGTCTCTCCTATTGATGTTCGACAGTTCATATACCCCTTTTCTTTGGGCTATTTCTAGTTGGGTTTTCAAAGCATGTAAGATCGGTCGGTTATTACCCTCGATTTGTCCATTCCTTTGAGGATATGCTATCAGGGAGAATGTATGCTCACTCTTCATTTGTCCCCTTTGAGCCAGCACTTGTTCCACACTGGTGGCAACTAATTGGACAATTTGGTCTACCGTGAGCATTCCCACACTAGCCCCTGACCCCCCCCCCCCCGGGGAACATCCTGGTCAGGGTTTCCTAATTCCCTGTTATTTTGAGCTCGGTTCCTTTTGGTAACATTTCAGTTCTCTTTCTTTATGGATTCGTACAAACGATGTCAATTAATGTTTTATCGTCTCCGTCTCTCCGGCCTGAGAACTCTCTTCTTGCCTTCACAGACCTTACAAGATCATCTCCCCTGGGTGAATATATCTCGAGGTCTAGTCTTCACTCAATAAAAAATTTTAAAGAGCACCGAGAATTTTCCGATGAATCCCCTCCGATGCCTAAGTCGGTTGGGTAGTCGGAAGGTGGTAGGCAAGAGTATATGTTGAGGTATATGAGCTAATGAGATTAGGGTGCGATTGGATGTACCTAGGCTTTTATAGAGGGGCTGATGAGTTGATGTGAGTAATTTTCCAGCATGTGATACGATAGGGTGAGATCTGCTTTTCGTCATGAGATTCCCGAGCCTATGCGCTTTTCATGTACAGAGCACATCTATAGGCATGACTTACGCTTACGTGAGAGAGGTATGTAGGACTAATCACGCCTAACATCTATAGGCATGACTTACGCTTACGTGAGAGAGGTATGTAGGACTAATCACTAGGCGTGATTATCGTAGTCGTTCCTTGAAATGTGCCTCGAGTAACTCAGGGGTATATATATCCATATGTATTTGGATGAATACAAAACTTGTTATTTTTCTAATGATTTTACTTGAATGTACAGATCGATCTGGAAACAGAACACTACAGAATAGAGCTTAAAACATATCAGCTGAACAATACAAGTGAAAATTTGAGCTCAGTTGAGAACAGATCAGAATTAGAAGTTTAGATCAGATCAGAAAAGTAGATAAATGAGCTTAGAGCAAAACATATGAGATCATCTTAGAGAAGCGAATCAGATCAGAGCAAGAACAGAGGCAAAAGAGCAGAACAATTCAGATCAAATCAGAATAGATGTGAACAGAATAGTTCAGTGAACAAATCAGATTGGAGCTTCGCATTAGATCATTTCAGGTAAAGAGAAGAACAGATCAGTGTATCATTTTAGAAAGAGCCTACTGAACAGAGCAGATCATAACGGAGTTCGAATCAAATCAGCACAAGCTATCAACTCAGAAGAACAACTCAGTTTGAACAAGATTAACTCAAGACAAAATAAAAACGATTCAAAATTATTTGCTCAATACGACCAAGATCAGTCCAGAGTAGTTAAAAATTATAAATAGTCTCAACTAAACCTATACGAATAAAGGACGACAAGTACAAAGAGTCATAACTTTACTCCTAGAAATATGTCGTACTTAGTAAAGAGGACAAGAGCGCAACAACAATAGACGAGAGTCTCATAGAGCTCTACGAAAAGAATTGAAGATCATTAGATAGACGATAGTGTGTGGGGATAATGAGAGAATACACTGTAACAGAATAATCTTCAAACACATATTCACTCATATATTTGAAAGATGAGCTGAAACAGATTAGATGAGTGAATCAATTAAGACAAAAGATGTCTTTGCACAAAGACGTTAAACTTGGTGTTTGTAGTATTGCCATAGAGATATTAAAGATATGCAGATAGAGTCTAGGAGTCTCAATTTGAGCAATGTTATAAGTCCCAACTGGGGTGAGTTTATACAAATTTTGTATGAATCAAAGTCTTCTAGTGGAGCCTTCCAGTTCGGAAGAATGGGAGACATAGAAGGAGTGGTTTCGAACTTTAAAAACAAATATCCGAGTATTTCTTTACGTCTTTGATTCATACATGTTTTGAAAGTTTTAATTTCGGTTTTCAGAGAGTATGTCAATTATTTTCCGTTTGGTATTTCTAACCAAACTCAATATAATTTTCAATGTTCAAAATTTTCAAGAACCAGATTTATTGCAGCTCATCCAGACTGCGCACTTTGTTTTGTTCAGTGATGTTTCTTTAAAATGGCTTTTAAAGTATAAACACTTCTATAGGATGAAGGTTTTTTGTTATTGTTATAAAAAATATTTATTTTGATGCGTATCAGAGTTTGATATAAGTAGGAAAAACAATAGGTGCTTTCATATTGAATCTAAAACTCTTCATACCCAATTACCCAACTGAATTTCTACATTCAAAGTATAAACACTTTATTGAACACTTGAAACTTAGAAAGCCAAAGATTTATTTCATCAAAATGGAAGATTTCGTTCTTCTCTTTGTTAGATTCCCGGATAGTCAATTGTTGGTAGTGGGCTTTGTTGACTCTCATTGTTAATTAGTCTTTATTCATTTATATAATTTACATTTTTTCATGCCATTCTTTAACTTTACTTTCATTGCACAAATTTGTTGGATAAAGACCTTGGATGCACTATAGTATATGTTAGATGTGATAGTGGATTTGATGGCTATCATGAAACACATCTGTTTGTCACTGTGTAATCTAAACTAGTTCCTAGTCGATTGGACCATCTAAAACAAGGATAAGGGTTGCTCGAGTTTGAGACTAGCATCTGTGATGTGAAGTACACATTTCATTGGTAGGAAACATGTAGATGTTCTGAGCATGTATGATAGATAGTGATCGGGTGATCAATCGAACTACCTTCGTAGTGGTAGCCCATGCTGATCAGATCTGAACTCCAATCTGATATGTTCTCTTCAATAAGCTCTTCTCTTATTATATGAACTGTTTTGATCCAAAGATCCGGCCTATTCTGTACATTGAACTACACTGCTCTTGTTCATCTGAACTGCCATGGTCTTAACTGTTCTCTGCTATGTTCTGAACTATTTTGTTCTAATCTCAACTGTTCTGACCTGATGTGATCTGATCTCATATGATATGATCTGTTCTATGTCTGAGCTAACTGAAATCATCTACTATGTTCTATTTTTTCTCTTCTTATATTGATCTATTCAAAATCATTACGTTCTTTTATGAGTTGATTTTTTCTGTCCAGTATACTATGTTCTAAACTGATCTTCTGATTCTCTGAGCTCATCTGCTAATATCTGAACTGATTTTTATCTTATCGAGCTGCTATGTTCTACTCTTGCTCAACTGAACGAATTTTGTTCTGAACTTATTTGAACACTTCCTCTGAGCTGATTCTGAACCAATATGCTGCTATGATCTGATTCTGCTGTTCTGAACTGATCGACTTTCTTATCAACTCTGAAATGATACATTGTTTTTCTCAACTGATCTAAGTTTTTCGTATACTACACAGTTCTTCAGCTAATCTTCTCAGATCTGATTCCAGCTTGGCCTTCGCACTCAAATAAATATATTACGAACATAAGAACAAGTATTGTGTCCATCAAGATTAAGATCGCGCCCATGTTGGGGGGGGATAGCACGGAGTAGGACAGTGCGCATTTGAAAAGTAGTATTAAACAAAACAACACGCACTACCTCTGAAATTAGTTTGGAGTTGCAATAACTCATGTTCTTGAAAGGTTTTGAGCATCGAGAGTACATCGGTCTGGTCTAAAAAACAATGTGGAAATAACCTGAAGTACTCCCTGAATATGCAAAGTTAAAATCTGGTTAGAAGATGAATGCAGGAAAGCGGTAAAGAAATATGCTGAAACAGATTTAAGATGATATTCATTTCTAGAAGTTTAAAGGCATCCCCTTCTTACAAACTAGAAAGCTTCACAAGAAGATTTTGATTTATACAATGACTTGTACAAATCCACATCAGTTAGGACTTACCACACTGCCCAAACTGAGACGCTTAGACTCCAATCTAAGCACTTGTTTAACGTCTCTGTGCGGAAGACTGCCTTAATTTGATTTGAATTTGTTTTCACATTCACTCAGCTAATCTATTCATCTTAGGTCTCAATATTTGTGAGGAAATGTGTTTGTGAGAGGATGAAATCTGATACAGTGTAAACACTCAAATGTAATCTCACACACTATCGCCTTCTTCGTGATCTTTATTTCGACTCAAAGATTTCTGATGCTGGTACACAGCTGATATATTCTTTTTGGCATCCAAACCGACGCTCTCACCACGCAGCTCTGATAGTCTCTCACCCTCTCGTTGATTTGTGCCTTCAGTTCAGCTTGTATATATAGCCTCTGATCTGATATGAACGTTGGACACGAGATTATAGCCGTTGAAAAGCTTCTGCAAAATTCTAACATTGTGGGTACTTGTTGTCCTTTCTTAGTACAAGAGTAGGTGAGACTATTTATTATATTTGTCTGCTCTGAACTAATGTTTTGTTGTATACGCCAAATCAACTTGAGTCTCTTCTTTTCAGTCTTGAATTAATTGTTCAAACTGATTTGTTGTAACGTCTAGAAATCCTGACTACGTAGAAATGAGTGCATGACTAGGGAAAAAATAATTTTAGATGATTACATACCATCTTTTATGATTTATTTATGATCTTATGTTGCATGGTATGCATGACTTGTTTTTCAGCCTGTTTGGGTTACGGACACGTGGACGAGACTGGGATCGACCGGAATGAAAATAATTTGAGATTTATTAGATTTTCAAGAATAAATTTATTTTATTTTAAGCAACAATTTCAGAAAAATGAGGACTTTTAGTAGTATTTTTTAGGGAAACCCGTTTTTTGCCTATACGGGCTGTTTTATTGAATTTTAAGATGTTTTAAAATTTGAGGAGCTTTAATTTCGAAAATTAGCCATTTTCAATGCTAAGTCAAAGTTTTAATTATCTTTTCATTTAAATGGAGGGGCAAGCATGTTATTTTTCTTACCTTTTTTTAATTAAATCATTAGGGGTCAAAATTGTCACATTCATTTTCTTAAACACCAAATTCTACTCCAAACTTAACCTCCAAACAACACATCAGACGTCTGCCTCCTTCCCCTCAAGCAAAGTTCGAAAATTCCACTTCCTTGGTGAAGCTTGGTGATCCAAAGCCGGTGGTCCCCCGATCTCGTGCCTACAGCGTCAGTAACTCGCAGATCTACCTTTCCTACAAGATAGGCATGTAATATCTTTTCGTTTTCTCACCATTTAAACTATATTAATATGTTTTAATGAAATTATGCATGAACTTTATGTGTTTATTTCAGCTATACACCATTGATTGAACCTCACGCATGACACACAATTTTCTCATGATCTTGATTGTTTGATGCATGGCTTCCGCCGGGCCCTGGGGGTGGCCCAACCGGCGGGGCTCCGGCCAGGTCGGCCGGAGCTGGACGGCCGAGAGCTTGAAGTCGCGGCTGGTTGTAGGAGACGTGCATGGGTGGCTGCTGGATGAGGTTTAGGGTTTGCATGGGGTGGTTCGGTTCAATTGAACCGGTTGGTTCGGTTGGACCGAGGTCGGTTCATGTGTCGAGTCAAAATGTTTTAATGTTGACCCGAGTTATTTATTTATGGACTTATTATTTGTAATTTTAAATCAAATGTCCAATTTTAAGAAAATAGTCAAATGTTTTAATTTGAGTCAAAATTTTAAAATAATTGAAATTGATATTTATTTTTTAAGTTTGTAGGTAAAATTGGAGTCTTTTTATTTTTAATTAAGTCAAAATTGATTTCTGAGTTTCAATTTTGGTCAAAATCGGTCTTTTGGTCAAAATTGACCATTTGAGTCAAAATTGGATTAAGCTGTCAATTTAAAGTCAAAATTTGATTAAATTTGTTTTAAAGTCAAAATTTATTTTAAATTAATCAAAATTAGCCTTTGATTTCTAAAGTCAAAATTGAACTAAAAGTAGTCAAAATTGAAGGTGTTGGGAGATTTTAAAGGTGAACATTTAAGTCATGAGCTATGTTAAGGTCGATGTAGTGGGTCAGGCTCCTGAATCAGTCCTTGACCGAAGTAGAAAATGTAGAAGCCCGTAAATGTATATTTAATTATATATATAGTATTTTATGTACGTAAATGTTTTAAAGGAAATGATTAAATATACATTGATGGGCTAAACCTTTTAAATTGAATGATTTTAAGAAATAAACGCATCATGAGATTTTATGAAACGATCTGGCATGTCTCTGTTTTAAGATAAAACCCGAGAGATTGAAGTGATGTGGCAAAGTTTAATGATGGGAGCTAGCCGGGTAGCCGGGCCCGGGGATCCCCTGTTTTAATGTATGATAACCCTATGGATCCATGTGATCACGACATGGTGAAGTGGCAAGCATAGAGGTGTGAGGAATCCCGAGGTAAGATCGGGTGACCCGCACCGCCACGTACGTTGGTTATTTCGACTGATCAGTCACACGCCCGCTCGCATTCACTGATACGACTCATACATTTTTCATGTTATGTTATGTCATGCCTTATGGACGTTATATGTTATGTATGATATGAAATGTATGAAGCAATTTAAGATCATGCACGTATTCATGTTTTAAAGTTATTTTATTATAAGTATGTGCTTGCATGCGATTTTATTATTATGTACTTTGTTATGTTACAAGATAGAGCATGCTGAGCCTCTAGGTTCACTAGGTTCAAATAGTGCAGGTGATGATCCTGCTGATGAGTACATCTCGACTGGCGGTGAGGACCTCTAAACGCCTGCTGCAGCAGTACCCCATGACCGTCTTTATGGTTCAGTTCTGTTATCATACATTTTTAGTATGATTGGTTTTTAAACATATTTATTTTCAGTATTTTTACTCAGTTGGTTTGGAACCGTATGGATATTTTAACGTTTTTAAATATTTCTTTATTTATGTTTAAAGTATTGTTCAGAAAATGATTTAGAAATGTTTTAAAAGGGAACGAGCCATACTTTCAGTTTATGTTTCCGCATATGTTTTAAAAAAAAAATTTAGAGGCTGGTTCGTTTCATTTGTCCATCTGAGATAGTAGTCTGTGCTGATCTGATCCGAACTCCATTCTAATCTGTTCTGTTCAATTAAGATCTTCTCTTCTTATATGAATTGATCTGATCCGAAGCTTCGACCTGATTGTTCACTGAACTACACTGCTCTTGTTCACTGACTGCTCTTCATCTCTGAACGTTGTTCTGAACTGTTCTCTCTTAACTGAAATGTTCTATGCTGCTATGTTCTGTACTGTTCTCATCTGTTCCGTTCACTTCTCATCTGAGTTGTTCTGTTCTAATACGATTCATTTTGTTTTGATATGCTCTTCTGTCTCATCTAAACTTGTTCTACGCTATTATGTTCTGCTCAACTGAATTGTTCTAACTGTGTTCTGATTTGTTCACTACTAACACATGCTGATGAACTTCTTATCCCAATTGATATGCTCTATTCTCTAATCTGTTACTGAGTCGTCTCAATTGAACTGGTCTATTCTGCACTAAACTATTCTATTCTTATCTGATCTTAACTGCTTTTCTCAGCACTGAAATCATTTGCACTTCTCAACTGATCTCAACTCTTCTTATATTGTATATTTCTTCAGCTGATTTGCTCAACTCTGTTCTGATCTGCATCCAGTTTGATTGTTGACTCAGATAAACTGTTAGAAGCATAAGAACAAGATTTGTGTTTATCAAATTTAAGATCTTATCTGTTTCTAAATCCAACAAATAGTTATAGAAGTATAGTCGATATTGATTTAATAACAATTATTTTAAATTAGTATGATAATTTTTTTTAATAAGATAATGTTTTTCCATTATATATGTATATTTCTATTTATTTAGATTGTGGCTTGTACATTGGTAAAATCCACTATTTTTCTAATTTCTTTTTTATTGTTTCTCCCTTATGATATGTACTTGATGAAACAAATTATTTTCTAACTTAGAGAGTTGTTATTATGTCAAATTCACGAAAAAACGAACAGAATGTTAT
>KV020221.1:0-17759 GCA_001598015.1 Dorcoceras hygrometricum | reverse complement strand
GTGTATCTGTTAGCCAGGGGGGTGCCCTGGGCTTTGTTGTTGTACCCGTAGGGGGAAGATATGTTATATGTTGGATTTATGTATGCTTTGTTGTTGAATGATTACGATTTGGAAAACTTATTTTAAGTATTGTTGTATTTTAAATTATACGTTTAAAACCGTCGGGCCTAAAAGCGAAAATTTTACCCACTTTTTTATAGTTTCCGCATGTGTTTTTCTGTTGAGAGCACGAGGCCTGACACTTCCTGGCCGAAACGACACTGACCAGAGCGATTTTTCTTGCAATTTGGACATGCTGTCCTATTACCAGATCTGGGAACAGCAGTGATGGGTTGCGCTGCTAAAGGCCCTTTTTCCTGAGACCCTTGCTGATTATTATTTGGCCTCTAGATTGTCTACAATCCTTATTCTGGAAAGCTTGGCGTTTCAGCTGTCTCTCATCCTCAATCGCTTTCCAATCCTGTTCAGCCCGTAAAGCTTTGTTCACAGCTGCTCTATAATCTACTGGTTCTGCAAATCTGACACCATGCTTAATCATGGGCTTCAACCCATTTATAAAATTTCGGAGCTTGACATCCGCATTTGTCCCAATTAGAGGAACAAAATAGCACCCTCTCTCAAATTTGCGGATATAATCCCACATAGACATCCCTGTTTGCTTCAGAGTTAGGAACTCATTCTGCAGCTCCTTCGTTACATCCACTGTAAAGTACTGATCGTTGAATACCCTCTTGAATTCTTTCCATGTGAGCATTTCCATGTCTACCGTCAACTTGGCTCCTTCCCACCATATCATTGCATCTCCCCTCAGCATATAAATCGCACACCGAGGTCTCTCTTGTTCAGTCAGATGCAAATACTCGAATATCACTTTCATAGATTTGATCCAGCTTTCAGCTACTAGCGGATAAGTTGAACCAAAAAATTCTTGAGGTCGTTGTCTCCTAAACCTCTCTTGAGGGTCTTCTCTACTAACCATTCTTCCTAATGATTGATCATTCCCTTGATGGGTTTGGTCACTAGCTAAAACAGGGTTAGTACCCTCAGATTCACTATCTCCTTCCATGGTACCTCTTCTTCCTCTACCTCGTCCTGCCATTATCTGTAAGGGTAGCCCAATCCAACACATTTCTATTATGAGAGTGTTGAGTTAAGCGTGCAAGGGTGAGAACAGTACTGGGATGGGTGACCTCCTGGGAAGTTCTCGTACGTCAAGCTGCTGACGTTGCGCCGCTTGATCTGGTTGGCCATGTGGGCTGTAAAAGTGTGATGCCAGATCTTAACGGGTAATACTATCTCTGCGAGGGATAGGTCCGGCCGTAGGGGAAGGGTAAGACTGATCTCTAAGGGAATTGAGACAGCACCAGCAGTTAGACACGCACCCCCTGACTCATGGGCTTAACAGTCCAACCCTAACGCACACAATAGGTGCACTTTGCGCTGCCACATTATAAGGAAATAAAGTTGCACCTTGGCTAACAGCTATAGCTTTTGGCCTAGTGGTAAACGCTTGATCCTAACAGGGAGATTACTATATGCTAGAACATGAAATAAAACTCACAATATAGAAGCGGCTGGCGAGAGCTGTCACAGACCGGAAGAGTGTTTATCTCAAGGACCATGCTCTGATACCAACTGTAGGAACTGGAATTTTTAAATGCTAGATTCGGATGTTTGGGGTTCGAATTGAAAAATACGAAATTTTCGATCTTGACATAAATGGGTACTTCAATATGCTTTTTGGACTAAATTGCAATTGTACCTAAAGTTTAATTTAATGAAAAGGAATCAAATCTGCTCAAAAACTGTGCGGAATATCATATGTAAAATAATGTCAATACAGATTCAGATTTCAGCAAAACAAAGAATCAGAAATCTGAACAAGTACAACAATTATAACTAGAGTTCTGTACATCAAAATCTGAGTAACTAAAGCACAAAACGGAAACTGTCGTACACGATAAACAATCTCCATATCTGATCAGATCCCACCATCCAGCTCCTGCAAAACATTACCTGCACTCAATGAAAACTAGTGAGCCTAAGAGCTCAGCAGATAAAATCTGGAATATCGAAATATATAACACATGCAAACGATATCTATTACTTTACTGGAATCTGAGTCTGAATAGCTTAAGAATTAATAAGCTAAATAACATGAACTGTAAAATCTGTAAATAATGAAAGCATAAACATATAGTTCTAAAAATCATTTTCTTTAAGCTTGGTGATAAAAATCACACTGAGCTCTATTCTTTATTTTCTGGTAATTATGAATTAAGACACCTGTACAGTAGTCTCGGCCATTTGTACAAACTTTCATCTGATATCAGGACTTTGCGGAATAAATCCCGACTTTCTGTGAAAGGTATTATAGTTTTCTGACCATAATCCGGTCCCTTTCAATTTGAAGGGGAACACTGGTTCGTCAGCCAGGCACTCGTCCTTCGTATGGAGACCATCTGTTGCCTATGTCATAATCTAAAAAACTTATCTGTAAAACATTTCTTTCTGCTCTTTCTTTCTTTTGTAAATCAGTTTTTCTTTTCGTTCGGGTACGGTTTACTGGTTTTATACTTCTGATGATGCTCTGGACACTTTGAGGATTCTCTGTAATACTTGCGAAGATGAAAACTGAATAAAATCACTTGATTCTGTTCTTATGTATCAATTTAATCTTTCGAATTGAAACGGAATTAATTAAGAATTCAAATCTGGAATTTCTGTGTCTATCAAATCAGTTTTGAACAAAGGAAGAATAAAATCTGTATCGCGCATAAGTGTCTCAACGAAGAAGAATGAAATCAGATTCTGACTGTTGGTCAACTTAGATGTCAACAAAATTAAATAGAGTCATTCAGATATCAATGGTCAACCATAGTCAACTCAGATGTCAATGGTCAATCACATTAGTGTTAAACAATTTCAGATTTGAAACAAAATTCGCATCTAAACTTAGAATAACTTAGAAACTGAATACGGACTTAGAATCTGATTATTTTATAAAACTCAAACTTGGTTTAAGAATCAGATTTCAGACTTAGTCATTCGAACGAATGTAAACAACGAAAGAAACCTCGGTCTGAAGAAATCAAAAAGATCTTCAAGGAATTTCTGGGAAACAATCGAATAAGCTACTTGTAAGATATTTCGAAGAAATTCTTTGAAAACTCAAGAAACTACTGGACAAACATCATCAAACATTTTCTAAAGAATTTTCTGAATCAAAATCGCAGTAACCACATACCTTCTTTGTAAAAACGGAGCATAACTTCTTTTGTTGAAGAACAGACATAGCAATTTCTCAACTCTTTAAAATCTCATACAAACATACAAGCAGAACTGAATATATGCTTTCATGAGTGTAGCAAGAAACAGAGTTTACTTGCCTTTAACTGCAACACAATTACAGCAACTTATCTGGCCAGAATCAACGAACAACCCGATTGCTTTCTTCTAAATGCTTTTAAAAACTTTTGCTCGGTTTCTTTAACAGAGAGCACTACTTGAAAATGTCTTGTTTGAGAAATAATGATGCATGAGGTGACTTCATCCTATATATATGATTTTAAATGCTTACAGAAGAAACACGTTTAAGCAATATGCTAAAATATTTTTCTTTAAAAGTGCTATTAAATTTTAAACCAAAAACATGCACAACAACCGAACCCTTTTATTAAAAGAGAAAGTTTCTCGATTTATTCAGACCGGCTGGACAGCTTCTGTAATAATGCTTCATATCTAAACATCAACTAAGAATAAAGGTTAATAGAAATAGCATATCAAATTAATTCTCTCAATTCTATAAACTTTCTATTATTGGCTTAGAAAATGTCTGGGCGTTACAATGCCAAATCTGATTGATATGAAGGAGGAGATCTTGAGAGAAGCGCACTGCTGTAGACTTAGTGTCCATCCTGGTGCAAGGAAAATGTATCATGCCTTGAAGCAACATTATTGGTGGGCAGGTTTAAAGAGTGATGTTGCTGTTTTGTAGCCCGTCGTTTGAATTTTCAGCAGGTCAAGGCTGAAAGGATGAGACCTGGTGGTTTGTTGCAGAGCTTTGAGGTGCCCCAATGGAATTGGGAGCACATAGCTATGGATATTGTGACCCATTTGCCTCATTCCAGCAGAGGTTGTGATGCTGTGTGGGTTGTAGTCGATAGGTTGTCGAAGTCTGCGCACTTCATTCCCTATAGCATGACGTATTCTATGAAGAATATGGCAAAATTGTACATAGATTTTGTGGTGAGATTGCATGGTGTGCCAGTTTCTATCGTTTCAGATCGTGATTTCTAGATTTACTTCCAGGTTTTGGAAGAGTTTGCAAACAGATTTGGGTACCAGATTGGCGATGAGCACAGCGTATCATCCCCAGACAGATGGCCAATCTGAGAGAACTATCCAGATTTTAGAGGAGATGTTGAGAGCTTTTGTGATGGATTTTAGTGGTAGCTGGCCAGATTCATTGTCTTTGGTTGAGTTTCTTATAATTGGGTACCAGATTGGCGATGAGCACAGCGTATCATCCCCAGACAGATGGCCAATCTGAGAGAACTATCCAGATTTTAGAGGAGATGTTGAGAGCTTTTGTGATGGATTTTAGTGGTAGCTGGCCAGATTCATTGTCTTTGGTTGAGTTTCTTATAATAACAGCTATCAGGTCACGATTGGTATGGCATCATTTGAAGCTTTGTATGGCAGGAAGTGCAGATCACCTGTGTGTTGGGAAGAAGTGGGGGAGAAGCAGCTGTCTTCTCCAGAATTTGTGTAGCAGATGAGAGATCAAGTAGATCTGATTCGTCAACGAATCGAAAGCTGCACTGGATCGCCAAGCCAGTTATGCAAATAAGAGGCGTAGACCTTTAGAGTTTCAGGTTGGATATTTGGTTTTCTTGAAAGTTTCTCCTTTCCGCAGTGTTATGAGATTTGGTCTCAAGGGAAAGTTAGCTCCTCGTTATGTTGGACCGTATGAGATCTTAGAGAGAATTGGTCCTTTGGCTTATCGGTTGTTGTTGCCGCCAGATTTGTCATCCTTACATGATGTGTTTAATGTGTCTATGTTGAGGAAGTATGAGCCAGATCCGTCGCATGTGTTGAGAACTGATGAGGTAGAGCTAGATCGGACTTTGAGTTATGTAGAATATCCCTTGCAGATCTTGGATAGAAAAGACAAACAGCTGAGGAATAAAACCATTCCTTTGGTGATGGTCCAGTGGAGCAAACATGGTAGAGAAGAAGCTACGTGGGAACCGGAAAGAAACGAACCAGACTCTAGAAATTGTTTTTTAAAACATGTGCGGAAAACATAAACTTAAAGTATGGCTCGTTTCCTTTTAAAAAATTTCTAAATCATTTTCTCACCCATACTTAAACATAAATAAAGGAATATTTAAAAACGTTAAATCATTCAAACGGAATAAAAATCAACTGAGTAAAAGACTGAAAGTAAATGTTTAAAACCAACATCCAAAACTGTATCATCTCAAAACATAACATCGCTGCGGTCAAGGGGTACTGCTGCAACAGGCGCTCAGATGTCCTCACCGCCAGTCGGTGTAAAACTCAACAGATCATCACCTGCACCATTTAAACCTAGTGAGCCTAGAGGCTCAGCATGCTCTATCGTATATCATAACAAAGTACATACTAATAAAATCGCACGCAAGCACATACTTGTAATAACATAAAGTTAAAAACATGAAGGCGTGCATGATCTTAAAACATTGCTTCATACATTTCATATCGTACATATGTAACATAAACATACATAAGGCATGACATAACATAACATGAAAAACGTATGAGTCGTATCAGTGAATGTGAGCGGGCGTGTGACTGATCAGTCGAAATAACCAACGTACGTGGCGGTGTGGTTCACCCGACCTCGAGCCAGGATCCCTATATGTCACACATCTATGCTTGCCACTTCACAATGTCGTGATCACGTGGATCCATAGGCTCATAATCATACATTAAAATAGGGGATCCCCGGGGCCGGCTACCCGGCTAGCTCCCATCATTAAACTTTTTCACATCACTTCAATCCCTCGGGTTTTATCTTAAAAGAGACATGCCTGATCGTTTCATAAAATCTCATGATGCGTGCATTTCTTAAAATCATGCAAGTTTAAAAGATTAGCTCGTTCATGTATATTTAATCATTTTCTTTAAAACATTTATGTACATAACATACTACATATATAATTAATATACATTTCGGGCTTCTACATTTTTTCACTTCGGTCAAAGATTGGTTCAGGAACCCGGCCCACTACTTCTATGCTAAACATCAATCTTAACTTAGTCAATGACTCGAATGTTCACCCTTTAAAATTTTGACTACTTTTCATTCAATTTTGACTAAAGAATTCAAAGGCTAATCTTCACTATTTCAAATCAATTTTGACTAAATTAAAATCAATTTTGACTTTAAAACAAATTTTTACTTTAAAATCGATTTAATCAATTTTGACTTTTAAAATGATAACTTAATTGATTTTGACTCAAATAGCCAATTTTGATCCAAAACCGATTTTGACGAAATTAAATTCGAATACTCAATTTGATTTAATTTAAAATCAAAAGATCCCAATTTGACAAAAACTTAAAATAAACATCCAACTTAATTAAAATTAAAAATTGACACAATTTAACACATCTGGCTATTTTTTTTAAAATTGGACATTCAACTTAAAAATTAAAAATAACAGATCCGTAATTAAAATAATTCGGACCAAATTTAAAACATTTTGACTGGCCACTCGACTAGCGGACCCGATCCAATCGAACCAACCGGTCCAAGTGAACCGTCCGGCCCAAAACATAAAATTAAACCTTTAAAAATTTCTAATTTACTCCATCATTTGCTAAAAATTCAAACATATAAAATTTGACTAAATAAAGACCCATTGACCAAAATTTGACTTTAAAATTTGATAAAAGTATTAGACCCATAAAAATAAGGATTTTGACTTTAAAATTTTGACTTTAAAATATTCGGCCGAATACGCTAAAATTGCCAAAAATCCCATAAATCAAAAAAATTCTAAAAATGCTGGAAAACATCTTAAAATATGCTTAAAACATCAAATAAAATCACCCACGAACTTTAGCAGCCCCTAAGACTCGAAATCTTAATTTTCACAAAAATGACTCGACAAGACTCACTTCGAGCGACAAAACGGTAAAAATCATTTAAAATTCATTTCTTATCCAAATCACTCCTTGTATCAATCCACATCACCCTAACTCAATATATTAGTTATTGGAATAAACAAAACACAAAAACGATTCAATATGTGACCAATATGATGCCCGAAATCCTACTACCCGTGCAAAGACTGCAACCAGGACATGTGCTAACCATAAAATTCATAACTAATTCGTTCCTCGACCAAATCACTTCCCGTTTGGACCTACATGACCCTAACTCAATTGTCTATCTCCTTCATTAAACCTTGACCACACAGACCATATTGAGCAACGTAACCGACCCCAAAAACTCTACTATCGCGCACAAACAACAATACAGGACACGTGCTGATCTTAAAATTCATAACTAATTCATTTCTTAACCAAATCGATTCGCGTTTGGATTTACGTGATCCTAAATTGATGGACTATCTACCTGCACCACCCTTGGACCAAACTCTATCCCCATGAACTGACTATGACCGAAGCATCACAAGAAACGAATCAAATACGTTTTGAAAACTATGAAACATGCATGGATCTCAAACATTATGCATAGATCTGAATAAATCACATACAATTCATGCATTAAACTTTAAAAACAGATTACTATGGCTTAAATGGTGAGAAAAATAATAGATATTACATGTCTGGTTTGGTTGGAGAAGAGATCTGCGAGTTACCGACGTTGTAGACGCGAGATCGGGGCACCACCAGCTTTGGATCACCAAAATTCACCAAGGAATTGAGAATTTCGAAACTTTGAGTGTGAGGGGAAGGGATGGGATGGCTGATGTGATTTAGAGGCTAGGTTAAGTGTTTAATTTTGAGTTATGAAAAATAAAGAGTGCCACAAATGACCCCCATTGATTTTAATTAAGAAAATTGGAGAAAATGACATGCTTGCCCCTCTAATTAATTGAAAGGAAAATCAAAATCTTTATTTTGGCTTTGAAATATCAAATTTTCGAAATCCATGCCCCCTCAAAATTTAAAACATCCTAAAATCCAATAAAACAGCCCGTATAGGGGAAAAACTGGTTCCCCCCAAATTAATTATAAAAACTCCGATTTTCAAAAATTGTTGCTTAAAATAAAATAAATTAATTCTTAAAAATGCAATAACTTAAAAATCTCAAATTATTTTCATTACGGTCGACCCTAATCTCGTCAACACGTCCGTAACTCAAACAGGCTGAAAAAACAAGACAAACATACCATGCAGCATAAAATCCTAAATAAATCATATAAAATGGCATGTTATCATCTAGAATATTTTCCCCCTAGTCATGCACTCATTTCTACGTAATCAGGAATTTCTAGGCGTTAAAACTCTCCCCCCTTATAGGAATTTCGTCCCCGAAACTGAGTACGTACTGAATAACTCCGGGTAGCGCATCCGCATATCGGCCTCAGTCTCCCAGGTAGCTTCATCCTCCGAGTGATTCTGTCACCGGACCTTGACCATCAGAATACTCCGCGCTCTCATTCTGCGCTCTTCCCTAGCTAGAATCTGCACTGGTCGCTCCTCAAAACATAAGTCCGACGCCAACTAGAGCGGCTCAAAATCCAACACATGAGACAGATTCGGAACATACTTCCACAGCATCGAGACATGGAAGACATTATGTACCGCTGACAAGCTGGGTGGTAATGCTACACGGTAAACCAAAGTACCAACCCTCTCCAAAATCTCGAATGGCCCAATAAACCTCGGGCTGAGCTTGCCTCTCCGGCCAAAGCGCATCACGCCCTTCATGGACGATATCCTCACAAACACATGATCTCCCACAACTAGCTCCAGATCTCATCATCTCTGATCAGCATAACTCTTCTGAGGACTCTGGGCTGTCCTCATCCTATCCCGAATCCTCGTCACAATGTCCGCCGTCTGCTGTACTAACTCCGGCCCAGTAAGCATCTCTCACCAACCTCGTCCCAGTGTACGGGAGATCTGCATCTCCTCCCGTACAGCGCCTCATACGGAGCCATCCCAATCGACGCCTGAAAGCTGTACGTGAACTTTACCAGCGGCAATCTCGAGTCCCACGTACCCTGAACACAAGCTCTCAGCAAATCCTCCAAAAATCTGGATGACCCTCTCTGACTGCCATCTGTCTACGGATGAAAAGATGTGTTGAACGACAGTCTAGTCCCCAAAGCGGTATGCAAACTCCTCCAGAACGCAGATGTAAATATGGTGTCTTTGTCCGACACTATCGAGACTGGTATGCCATGTAGTCTGAAAACCTCTCGGATGTAAAGCTCTGCGTACTGCATCAGGGTTAAAGTAGTCTTCATCGATAAGAAGTGCGCTGACTTAGTGAGTCTGTCCACGATCACCCATATAGCCGTGAACCCTCTGGGACTCCTAGGCAATCCAACCACGAAATCCATCATGATATGCTCCCACTTCCACTCAGGAATAGGAAGTGGCTGCAACAATCCTGCCGGTCGCTGATGCTCTGCCTTGACCTGCTGACAGGTCAAGCACTCAGAGACTGGTATGCCATGTAGTCTGAAAACCTCTCGGATGTAAAGCTCTGCGTACTGCATCACGGGTTAAAGTAGTCTTCATCGATAAGAAGTGCGCTGACTTAGTGAGTCTGTCCACGATCACCCATATAGCCGTGAACCCTCTGGGACTCCTAGGCAATCCAACCACGAAATCCATCATGATATGCTCCCACTTCCACTCAGGAATAGGAAGTGGCTGCAACAATCCTGCCGGTCGCTAATGCTCTGCCTTGACCTGCTGACAGGTCAAGCACTCAGACACAAATCTACCAATGTCCTTCTTCATCCCCGGCCACCAATAAAAAGTCTGAAAATCTCTGTACATCTTCGTACTCCCTGGATGGATGGAGTACGTCGATGCATGAGCCTCAGATAAGATCTCGGCTCTCAACTGTCCAGTACTCGGCACCCACATCCGGCCTCTGAAACGGACTATCCCGTCCTCAATTGTATACAGACCTTGCCCTCTGTCCTCATCACGCTGTCTCCACTGCTGTAACTGCTCATCAGAGGCCTGCCCCTCTCTGATCCACTCTCGAAGAGTCGGTTGACTAGTGAGCTCTGCTAAACTCGGCGCACAGCCTCCTGAATAGAACTCTAGGTTGAATCTCTGAATCTCAGCCTGTAGTGGCCTCTCAACAGACAAAAACGCCACTACTGCAGTCTTCCGGCTTAAAGCGTCTGCCACTACATTAGCCTTACCCGTATGATAGCTAATGTCACAGTCATAGTCATTCACCAACTCTAATCATCTGTGCTGCCTCATGTTCAGCTCCTTCTGGGTGAAGAAGTACTTGAGGCTCTTGTGGTCGGTGAATATCTGACACTTCTCGCCGTACAAATAGTGTCTCCAAATCTTCAGCGCAAACACCACTGCTGCAAGCTCCAAATCATGCGTCGGATAGTTCCGCTCATAACTCTACAACTGCCTCGACGCATAAGCAATAACCTTATCTCACTGCATCAGAACTGCACCCAAACCTCTCAGAGAAGCATCTGTATAAACCACGAACTCCTCGTGGTCCACTGGTATAGCTAATACTGGTGCTGAAGTAAGGGCCTCCTTCAGCTGATCAAAGCTCCTCTGACACTTGGGACTCCACACATACTTCGCATTCTTCCTGGTCAAGGCTGTCAAGGGCACTGAAATAGAAGAGAAGCCCTTCATAAATTTGCGATAATAACCTGCCAAGCCCAAGAAACTACGAATCTCTGTTGTATTCCTCGGAATCCCCCAGTTCTGCACTGCCTCCACCTTCGATGGGTCAACTGAAATTCCATCTCTTGACACAATATGCCCTAAGAATGCCACCTGCTCCAGCCAAAACTCGCACTTGCTGAATTTGGCATGCAATCTGTGCTCCTTCAAAGTCTGCAAAGCCGTCTGCAAATGATTCCTATGCTCCTCCAAGCTCCTCGAATAGACCAAGATGTCATCGATGAAAACTATAATGAACTGGTCTAGATACTGCCTGAATACCCTGTTCATCAGATCCATGAAAATCGCTGGGGCACTCTTCAGGCCAAACGGCATCACCAAGAACTTGTAGTGGCCGTAGCGTGTCCTAAAAGCAGCCTTGGACACATCCTCCTCTCTAACTCTCAGCTGATGATAGCCAGGCTCAAATCAATCTTCGAGAACATCGAAGCTCCATGCAATTGATCGAATAAATCCTCAATCCTCGGGAGTGGATACTTATTCTTCACTGTGACTCTATTCAACTCCTGGTAATCGATGCACAATCTCATGCTGCCATCCTTCTTCTTCACAAACAACACTGGCGCGTCCCATGGAGAAAACCTAGGGTGAATGAACCCCTTATCGAGCAACTCCTGAATCTGCTCCTTAAGCTCCTTCAACTCGATAGGAGCTAGTCGATAAGGTGCCTTAGAGATAGGCATTGTCCCTGGCATCAGCTCAATAGAAAACTCCACCTCTCGCTCCGATGGAACTCCCACTACATCAGCAGGGAAGACATCTGCAAAATCCCTGACTACCTCCACATCAGATAGTGAATGGCCTACTGAATCTCCAGAAGCGGTAACGCTGGCCAAGAATGCCTGACATCCGTGCTCAACTAGCTTCCTGGCCTGAAGAAAAGATATAAATCTGGGCTTCTGCGGCCTCCTTGCTGCCTCAAATAAGAAGGCCTCCTGCCCTGGCGGTCTGATAGACACTGTCCTGTGAGGATTTCAACTCGATAGGAGCTAGTCGATAAGGTGCCTTAGAGATAGGCATTGTCCCTGGCATCAGCTCAATAGAAAACTCCACCTCTCGCTCCGATGGAACTCCCACTACATCAGCAGGGAAGACATCTGCAAAATCCCTGACTACCTCCACATCAGATAGTGAATGGCCTACTGAATCTCCAGAAGCGGTAACGCTGGCCAAGAATGCCTGACATCCGTGCTCAACTAGCTTCCTGGCCTGAAGAAAAGATATAAATCTGGGCTTCTGCGGCCTCCTTGCTGCCTCAAATTATAAGGCCTCCTGCCCTGGCGGTCTGATAGACACTGTCCTCCGCTGAAAATCAATCACTGCTCGAAACGCTGTCAGCCAATCCATGCCTAGGATGAGGTCGAATCCTGTCATCGGCAAGACGACCAAGTCTGCTCTAACTGCATGATCCTGAAACGTCATCGTCAAACCTTGCACGACGCTGGTCGTCGTCAACTCCTCTCCTGATGGAACCGTCACGGCGAGAGCTACTCCCATGCTCTCCGGAACAATACACATCCTCTGTGTGAATGCACTCGAAATAAACGAGTGGGTTGCCCCTGAGTCTAGCAGCGAGTGTTGTGACACCAAGCACACGAATCTCGCCTGAAACAGAAACGTCACACAAGTACGCGTTTACGGTCATGCTAAATCCCAAAAGCAGTTTAGATACCTGAAACATTTCTAAGTTCGATATTCCTATCAGTCTAAGTTCTCACGGCAAGTCCTAAAAGATCTAACAGTTCTACTTAAATCAATCCAGTAACCTAAGGCATCGAATCTCCTAGCAGTGCTCTACTCGGAAGCTAGCGGATCTGTAGTCCCGAGAAACTCCTTGGATCCCTGCTTGCGGAATCGCCAGCCACATCCTCCTCATGTGACTTCTCGGGTCGCTCCAACTGTCTCTCGAGAAGCCTAGTAATCCCAGCTAGCATATCCACGCTAGCCCTCTCATGTGGTGTCAAATGCGGAGGTGGGGGAGGAGGAGGTGCATCATCATCCTGCTGATCTATAGCACGTCTGGGGGCATACTAATACACCAAAACCTTATCACGTAAATCTAAGTGCATGACTAAGCGTCTATTTTTAAAACTCTAAGGCCAACACTCATAGAGAACTAAAACATGCAGCATGCTGTCATAAACATAAATAATAAACCAGTAAACTCACAGACTGACAGTGCGACTTCAGAGCTCCACGCAGCAGGCAAGTGCCCCCCAGAACCATCGCTCTGATACCAACTGAAACGAACCAGACTCTAGAAATTTATTTTTTTTTAAACATATGCGGAAAACATAAACTTAAAGTATGGCTCGTTACCTTTTAAAACATTTCTAAATCACTTTCTCACCCATACTTCAAACATAAATAAAGGAATATTTAAAAACGTTAAATCATTCAAACGGAATAAAAATCAACTGAGTAAAAGACTGAAAGTAAATGTTTAAAACCAACATCTAAAACTGTATCATCTCAAAACATAACATCGCTGCGGTCAAGGGGTACTGCTGCAACAGGCGCTCAGATGTCCTCACCGACAGTCGGTGTAAACTCAACAGGGTCATCACCTGCACCATTTAAACCTAGTGAGCCTAGAGGCTCAACATACTCTATCGTATATCATAACAAAGTACATAATAATAAAATCGCATGCAAGCACATACTTGTAATACCATAACGTTAAAAACATGAATGCGTGCATGATCTTAAAATATTGCTTCATACATTTCATATCGTACATACGTAACATAACATACATAAGGCATGACATAACATAACATGAAAAACGTATGAGTCGTATCATTGAATGTGAGCGGGCGTGTGACTGATCAGTCGAAATAACCAACGTACGTGGCGGTGTGGTTCACCCGACCTCGAGCCAGGATCCCTATATGTCACACCTCCATGCTTGTCATTTCACCATGTCGTGATCACATGGATCCATAGGCTCATAATCATACATTAAAACAGGGGGTCCCCGGGCCCGGCTACCCGGCTAGCTCCCATCATTAAACTCTTCCATATCACTTCAATCCCTCGGATTTTATCTTAAAAGAGACATGCCTGATCGTTTCATAAAATCTCATGATGCGTGCAATTCTTAAAATCATGCAAGTTTAAAAGCTTAGCCAGTTAATGTATATTTAATCATTTCCTTTAAAATATTTACGTACATAACATACTACATATATAATTAAATATACATTTACGGGCTTATACATTTTTCTACTTCGGTCAATTGGTTTAGGAGCCCGGCCCACTACTTCTAGACTAAACATCAATCTTAACTTAGTCAATGACTCGAATGTTCACCCTTTAAAATCTTGACTACTTTTCATTCAATTTTGACTAAAGAATTCAAAGGATAATCTTGACTAATTCAAAATCAATTTTGACTAAATTAAAATCAATTTTGACTTTAAAACCAATTTTGACTTTAAAATCGATTTAAATCAATTTTGACTTTTAAAACAATAACTTAATCGATTTTTGACTCAAATAGCCAATTTTGATCCAAAAACCGATTTTGACGAAATTAAATCAAATACTCAATTTGATTTAATTTAAAATCAAAAGACCCCAATTTGACTAAAAACATAAAATAAACATCCAACTCAATTAAAATTAAAAGTTGACACAATTTACACATCTGGCTATTTTATTTAAATTGGATCTTCGACTTAAAATTAAACATTACAGATCCATAATTAAAATAACTCGGACCAACTTTAAAACATTTTGACTCGCCACTCAACTAGACGACCCGATCCAACCGAACCATTCGGTCCAAGTGAATCGTCCGGCCCAAAACATAAAATTAAACCTTTAAAATTTCTAATTTACTCCATCCTTTGCTAAAAATTCAAACATATAAAATTTGACTAAATAAAGAACCATTGACCAAAATTTGACTTTAAAATTTGATAAAAGTATTAGACCCATAAAAAAAGGATTTTGACTTTAAAATTTTGACTTTAAAATATGATAAAAGTATTAGGCCCAAAAATAAAAGGATTTTGACTTTAAAATATTCGGCCCAATACGCTAAAATTGCCAAAAATTCCATAAATCAAACAAATTCTAAAAATGTTGGAAAACATCTTAAAATATTCTTAAAACATCAAATAAAATCATCCATGAACTTTAGCAGCCCCTAAGACTCGAAATCTTAATTTTCACAAAAATGACCCGACAAGGCTCACTTCGAGCGACAAAACGGTAAAACGACGTGCTGAACTTAAAATTCATAAATAATTCATTCCTTAACCAAATCGCTTCCCGTTTGGACCTACATGATCCTAACTCGATGGACTAACTATCTGGACCACCCTTGGATCAAACGCTAGCCCCATGAACAAACTATGACCGAAGCATCACAAGAAACGAATCAAATACGTTTTGAAAACTATGAAACATGCATGGATCTCAAACATTATGCATAGATCTGAATAAATCACATACAATTCATGCATTAAACTTTAAAAACAGTTTACTATGGCTTAAATGGTGAGAAAAATAATAGATATTACATGACTGGTTTGGTTGGAGAAGATATCTGCGAGTTACCGACGTTGTAGACGCGAGATCGGGGCACCACCGGCTTTGGATCACAAAAATTCACCAAGGAATTTAGAATTTCGATACTTTGAGTGTGAGGGGAAGGGAGGGGATGACTGGTGTGATTTAGAGGCTAGGTTAAGTGTTTAATTTTGAGTTATGAAAAATAAAGAGTGCCACAAATGACCCCCATTGATTTTAATTAAGAAAAGGAGATAAAATGACATGCTTGCCCCTCTAATTAATTGAATGGATAATCAAAATCTTTATTTTGGCTTTGAAATATCAAATTTTTGAAATCCATGCCCCCTCAAAATTTAAAACATCCTAAAATCCAATAAAACAGCCCGTATAGGCGAAAAACGGGTCCCCGTCAAAAAACTCCGATTTTCAGATATTGTTTCTTAAAATAAAATAATTCATTCTTAAAAATTCAATAAATTAAAAATCTCAAATTATTTTCATTCTGGTCGACCATAATCTCGTCCACACGTCCGTAACTCAAACAGGCTGAAACAACAAGACAAGCATACCATGCAGCATAAAATCATAAATAAATCATATAAAATGGCATATAATCATCTAAAATATTTTCCCCCTATCCATGCACTCATTTCTACGTAGTCAGGAATTTCTAGGCGTTACAGGAAGAGAAGATGCAGCGTGAGTGGCCGCATATGTTTGAATAAGTGTTGTATCAGATTCCAGTAGCTAGTTGTTTCTGGTTGTTTTTCCTAGTTATCTTGAACTCTTGGTTTTGTTGAGTTCTGTTCAGATCCGGAGTAGTTTGATTTCGAGGATGAAATCCTGTTTTAGTGGGGAGGAATGAGAGACCCGAGGTTTATAAGATTAATTGAGTTAATTAATAGGGTTTAACATAGATCAAATTTGGCTTGAACAGATCTGGGATGAGACAGCTTTGACCTGGTATGCTTGGCTTAGTTATCGGGTCCGTTTAAGTCCTTGAAACAGATCTGCAGAGTTTGAGAATTTCCATGGGAACTGATCAGATGTGAGTTTTGGTGATCGCGCTCAGTTGTGGTGATGGAATCTGATATCGCAGGTGTTCAGAGGTGAGCTAGCGTGTTTCTGTATCGAGTAGCTAAACTAAGTCGTTTGTTTGGATTAGTTGGAACGACAACGTTTTGGTCTAGCGGATGAGTTTTAGATTTGAGTAGCGTTGGTCTTCAGATTTCGATAGGATCTGAGTGTTGCGATGCGTTGCTGGTTAGCATTTCAGATTTGAGTCGCGGGTGACATGTCCAGATGCGAGAATGGACTCCGTGCGACGTCGTTTGGTTAAGTCAGGATCTGTTTTGACTTAGAGTCATATCTGATGAGAGATTCAGATCCGAGTGGTAAATCAGCTTTGAGACTTAAGTGTCGGTGGGTTATTACTAATTTAAAATCCATTTCTTATCCAAATCACTCCCTGTTTCGATCCACATCACCCTAACTCAATATATTAGTTACTGGAATAAACAAAACATGGAAACGATTCAAAATGTGACCAATCCGATGCACGCAATCCTACTACCCGTGCACAGACTGTAACCAGGACACGTGCTAACAATAAAATTCATAACTAATTTGTTCCTCGACCAAATGGCTTGAAGTTTGGACCTACATGACCCTAACTCAATGGGATATCTCCTTCATTCATCCTTGACCACACAGACCATATTGAGCGACATAACCGACCCCAAAAACTCTACTGTCGCGCACATACGACAAGCCAGGACACGTGCTGATCTTAAAGTTCATAACTAATTCATTCCTTAACCAAATCGCTTCCTGTTTGGACCTACATGATCCTAACTAGATGGAATAACTACCTAGACCACCCTTTGACCAAAATCTAGCCCCATGAACCGACTATGATCGAAGCATCACAAGAAACGAATCAAATACGTTTTGAAAACTATGAAACATGCATGGATCTCAAACATTATGCATAGATCTGAATAAATCACATACAATTCATGCATTAAACTTTAAAAACAGTTTACTATGGCTTAAATGGTGAGAAAAAGAATAGATATTACATGACTGGTTTGGTTGGAGAAGATATCTGCGAGTTACCGACGTTGTAGACGCGAGATCGGGGCACCACCGGCTTTGGATCACCAAAATTCACCAAGGAATTTAGAATTTCGATACTTTGAGTGTGAGGGGAAGGGAGGGGATGACTGGTGTGATTTAGAGGCTAGGTTAAGTGTTTAATTTTGAGTTATGAAAAATAAAGAGTGCCACAAATGACCCCCATTGATTT
>KV020220.1:0-17926 GCA_001598015.1 Dorcoceras hygrometricum | reverse complement strand
AATTGGGCCTTTGACACATTAATTAAAATAACAGGTCCATAATTAAAATAAGTTGATCCCATTTTAAAATATTTGACTCGAGACTCGATGAACCAATCCGGTCCAACTGAACCAGCCAAAACCGGTTCATTTAGACGGAACCATAGCAATATTAAGCCCTAAACCGAAAATCACACACACACCCTCACGCGCAGCCGTGACCATCAGCCACTTCACGCGACCGTTCTCCCTGATCCGGCCACCAATGCCGGAGCCCTTCCGAATGAACCACCCCCAGGTCCAGCCGGTCCTAACCTGACCAGCCTCAGCCCCAACCGTGGTCGCACGAGATAGCACGACCCTGGTGAAGGCGACGCACCGCGCGACAGCAGAACACGCAGAAGGTGTTTTGCATGCAGCCGCTGGTTCGATCGTTATTTACCAGATATGGACCCCTCCTAGCCCTCTTTAGGATCCCTTGAACCACCTGATATTGAGCCAAGTCCCTTAGGCAGCCCCCAAACCGAAGCCATGCGAGAAAATCATCAAAACCGTGAGATGCAACATGAGACATGCATAAGACGTGAACATAGCTGTCTGATCCGAGGAATACACACAAAATTCATGCATAATTTTCATAAAATAGGTCATTATGATTTAAATGATGAGCAAGAGAATTGATATCACATGCCTGGGTTGAAGAAAACGTTGATCTGCGAGGTACGGACGTTGTAGGTGTGAGATCGGGGTGCAACCGGCTATGGATCACCAAGCTCCTTCAAAGGCTGATTATTTTCGAAATTTTGAGTGATAAGGGAGGGGAGAAGACGGCTGGTACATCAGATGGAGGCTAGGGTGTGTTTAAATTTGTGATTAAGAATTAATGAAAGTTCCTATAATGACCCCTATGGATTTAAATTAAAAAAAGTACAAGTTTGCCCTCTAATTAAATCAAAAGGTGTTTAAAACTCATACTTGGGCTTTAATAGTTATAAAATTTCAAAATCTAGGCCTCTTTATAATTTTTAAAATGCCTTAAAACTCAATATGACAGCCCGTATAGGCGAAAAACGGGTTCCCCTCCAAATAACTTAAAATCTCAAATTACTTTCTTTCCGATCGACCCTAATCTCGTCCACACGTCCGTAGCTCAAGCAGGCTGAAAAATAACACATGCATACCATGCAGCATAAAATCATAAATAAATCATATAATAAGGCATGTAATCATCTAAAAATATTTTCCCCCTAGTCATGCACTCATTTCTACGTAGTCAGAGCGGCTCAAAATCCAACACATGGGATGGGTTTGGAATGTACTTTCGCAGAATCGAGATATGGAAGATATTATGCACTGCTGAAAGACTGGGTGGTAATGCTACTCGATAAGCGAGAGTACCAACCCTTTCCAAAATCTCGAATGGTCCAATAAACCTAGGGCTCAGCTTCCCCCTCTGGCCAAAACGCATCACGCCCTTCATGGACGATATCCTCACAAACACTGATCTCCCATAGCCAGCTCCAGATCTCGCCGTTTCTGATCGGCATAACTCTTCTGACGACTCTGGGCTGTCCTCATCCTATCCCGAATCCTTGTCACCACATCTGCTGTCTGCTGCACTAACTCCGGCCTAGTAAGCACTCTTTCGCCAACCTTGTCCCAATGTACGGGAGATCTACATCTCCTCCCGTACAGCGCCTCATATGGAGCCATCCCAATCGACGCCTGAAAGCTTTTGTTGTACGTGAACTCTACCAGTGGCAGTCTCGAATCCCACGTACCCTGAAAATCAATCACACAAGCTCTCAGCAAATCCTCCAAAATCTGGATGACCCTCTCTGACTGATCGTCTGTCTGCGGATGAAAAGCTGTACTGAACGACAGTCTAGTTCCCAAAGAGGCATGTAAGCTCCTACAGAATGCAGATGTGAATCTGGTGTCTCTGTACGACACTATCGAGACTGTTATGCCATGCAGTCTGACCACCTCTCGGATATAAAGCTCTGCGTACTGCGTCAGGGTGATATTAGTCTTCACGGGTAAGAAATGCGCTGACTTGGTGAGTATGTCCACAATCACCCATATAGCCGTGAACCCTCTGGGGCTCCTGGGCAAACCAACCACAAAATTCATCATGATATGCTCCCACTTCCACTCAGGAATAGGAAGTGGCTGCAACAACCCTGCCGGTCGTTGATGCTCTGCCTTGACCTACTGACAAGTCAGGCACTCAGACACGAATCTCCCTATGTCTTTCTTCATCCCTGGCCACCACTGCAGTCTTCCGACTCAAAGCGTCTGCCACTACATTAGCCTTACCCGGATGGTAGCTAATGTCACAGTCGTAATCCTTCACCAACTCTAACCATCTGCGCTGCTTCATGTTCAGCTCCTTCTGGGAGAAGAAGTACTTGAGGCTCTTGTGGTCGGTGAATATCTGACACTTCTCTCCGTACAAATAGTGCCTCCAAATCTTCAGCGCAAACACCACTGCAGCAAGCTCCAAATCATGCGTCGGATAGTTCTGCTCATAACCCTTCAGCTGCCTCGACACATAAGCAATAACCTTGCCACCCTGCATCAGAACTGCACCCAAACCTCTCAAAGAAGCATCTGTATAAACCACAAACTCCTTGTGGTCCACTGGCATAGCTAACACTGGTGCTGAAGTAAGGACCTCCTTCAGCTGATCAAAGCTCCTCTGACACTCGGGACTCCATACATATTTCACATTCTTCCTGGTCAATGCTGTCAAGGGCACTGAAATCGAAAAGAAGCCCTTGATGAATTTGCGATAATAACCTGCGAAGTACAAGAAACTACGAATTTCCGCTGCATTCTTCGGAATCCCTAGTTCTGCACTACCACCACCTTCAATGGGTCAACAGAAATCCCATCTCTTGACACAATATGCCCTAATAAAGCCACGTGCTCCAGCCAAAACTCGCACTTGATGAACTTGGCATACAATCTATGCTCCCTCAAAGTCTGCAAAGCCGTCTGCAAGTGCTGTGCAGCAAGCTCCAAATCATGTGTCGGATAGTTCTGCTCATAACCCTTCAGCTGCCTCGACACATAAGCAATAACCTTGCCACCCTGCATCAGAACTGCACCCAAACCTCTCAAAGAAGCATCTGTATAAACCACAAACTCCTCGTGGTCCACTGGCATAGCTAACACTGGTGCTGAAGTAAGGACCTCCTTCAGCTGATCAAAGCTCCTCTGACACTCGGGACTCCATACATATATCACATTCTTCCTGGTCAATGCTGTCAAGGGCACTGAAATCGAAAACAAGCCCTTGATGAATTTGCGATAATAACCTGCGAAGTACAAGAAACTACGAATCTCCGCTGCATTCTTTGGAATCCCTAGTTCTGCACTACCACCACCTTCGATGGGTCAACAGAAATCCCATATCTTGACACAATATGCCCTAATAAAGCCACGTGCTCCAGCCAAAACTCTCACTTGATGAACTTGGCATACAATCTATGCTCCCTCAAAGTCTGCAAAGCCGTCTGCAAGTGCTGTCTATGCTCCTCAAAGCTCCTCGAATAAATCATAATGTCATCGATGAACACAATAACGAACTGGTCTAGATACTGCCTGAATACCCTGTTCATCAGATCCATGAAAATCGTTGGGGCATTCGTCAGGCCAAACGGAATCACCAAGAACTCGTAGTGGCCGTAGCATGTCCTAAAAGTAGTCTTGGACACGTACTCCTCTCTAAATCTCAACTGATGATAGCCAGATCTCAGATCAATCTTTGAGAACATTGAAGCTCCCTGAAACTGATCCAATAAATCCTAGATCCTCGGGAGTGGATACTTATTCTTCACGGTGACTCTGTTCAGCTCCCGGTAGTCGATGCACAACCTCATGCTACCATCCTTCTTCTTCACAAATAACACTGGCGCGCCCCATGGAGAAAATCTAGGGCAAATGAACCCCTTATCAAGCAACTCCTGAAGTCTGCTCCTTAAGCTCCATCATCTCGATAGGAGCCAATCGATAAGGTGCCTTAGAGATAGGCACTGTCCCTGGCACCAACTCAATAGAAAACTCCACCTCTCGTTGTAATGCCCGAAATTATTACATAGAGATTAAGTAAATTAGAAATTTCCGGACGTCAGATTTTGATGAAGTCTGGTTGAGGATTCTCGGATTTCTTCTGGGAATGTTATGTTTCGAATTGCAACCCTTCCAGGTGAAATCTGGTTGAGATTCGGAGTTGAATTGATGAATTTCAGGAGGAATCTGATTTCTTAGCATTTGAGAGTGAAACGCTGCCGTTTGGATGAAGTCTGGAGAGAGTTAGCAACCAGATTTGATGACATCAGCTATGCGAAGTCGTTCGAATTAGTTGGAACGCAACGTTTTGATGCAACGTATGGTACCAGCTTTTGTATTCTGAATCAGTCGCAGGAAGCGACCAGCTTTTGGTTAGTGATGCATCCAGTCATCTGGTTGTCCAGCTTTTTGGATTTGAGAACCAGTCGTTGGTTGTGAAGCAGTGACCAGTCGAGGGATTTGAAACCAGTTGATGGTTTCTTGTATCTGCTGGTTTAACCAGTCGTGGGAACAACGCGATGTCGTTTTGACTTATGAAACAAGAACCACAATACGACACCGTTTGAATTAGTTAGCGGGACCAGCTGTTGGGGTCTTTCAGTAGAGATCGGGAACCAGCTGTTGGTGTGTTGCGACGTCGTTTGGATTAGTTATCACGGCGTCGTTTTGATATTAAAGAAATACAGCGACTGGTTGTTATGACTGGGTATTATGACGTCTGGTTGTGATTGAGAAATGTTGCGACTGGATATCATTGCGACAGATAAACATCAGCTGAGGAATCTGGTTAACGATATATATAACAGTTATAATCGGGTTCCAAGCGGTTGATGTATATCCTATTCTGGTATTTAAATACTCAGCATGACACGTGGAATTCATACCGATTACGTTGGAAATTCCGCAGAAAACAGAGATCTTTGTTATAAATAAGATTGAATTCAAAATCCGTGTAACGTTTGCTACAGACTTCAGGATTTGATTCTGTGAAGTTACTGGAAACGATAAAGTTGAAGAGATATCTGAAGAATTCGAACAGAGAGTAGCGAAGGTATAATTTAACAGTGAGAGTCAGGGATTAGATTACTCGAGAATGAGATTTCTTGAGTTATCCCGACAAAATCACATACTCTCTGATTTCTGTTCTTGATTTAGAACTTGAGTTATGTGTGTCGATCCATCACAGGTAGTGGATCTTTTATGTTTGCATGAGATTGCATAACACGAAGAGAACATGAATTGATTTTAATGCCCAGGACTGAGATGACCTGATTTTCGGAGTTTTAGTTAACTTTGATAGATGGATATCCATGTCAAGATCGTTTATGAATCTTGATGGCATTGATGTGAAATGGAATCAATTTTGAAACGAAGAATTGAGATAGATTCATTGCATTTTAGAATTCACATGCTTCGCTATGCATTTATTTATTATTGCATATACCTGTTGATTATACTGAGATTGTTTCTCACCGGAGTGTTCTGGCTGTTGTCTTGTTTTGTATGTGTGCATAACAACAGGTAGAAGAGAACTGACTTGATTGGCAAGGGTAGTGAGAGCTGGCTACCTAGAAGACGGGCGACAAATAAGAAGTACTAGAGATCTGCTGCTAGTGTAGTCTTTGAACTTTTAGTGCTAGCGTTTTTGATGAAATCTGGTTTTGTAGCGACTGGTCAAATTTTGTATTTAGAAACAATAATCCTTGTATTGTCTCGTTCTGTTTATAAATAACCAGCTCTTGGAAATACACATGATTATGCTCTGTTACAAATGACCAGCTTTTGCGGGCCAAATTTAAAAAAAAATGTACCAGATTTCACCAATTAAACTAGTTGATTTAACTAAGCGCCCATAAGATGAGATTAGAAGAATAATCGCCCATAAGATGAGATTAGAAGAATAATTGTGAGCAGAGAGCCTCACAACAGGTGGTATCAGAGCCCTGTTAGGTTCTTGGATTGAATTAGATGAGTGGGGTAGATTGAGTCTTCCCAATTGAATTATTGCGTGCTTGCATGGCATATGTCTTACTGTTTGAATTCATATCATTTGAGTACTGTGAATAAATGGGAAGAGTATGCTATGAGAATTACATGCTCTTTGAAGTGATTAGTAGCATGTATTGAATGAAGTATGAATCAGAATTTGATTTCTTGAGAAGTAGCACATTGATGTGTGCTAATCAGAGGAGGGACTGAGATTGACTTGTTATTGATTGATGAAGAATTGTGAACAAATCTCTCTGATTTTTTGATATTCCTCCTCGAAGAACAACTACCCGGCAGACCGGAACAGTTCCGCGAAAAGAACAGGGTAGTACATCGACTGATACTTTGAATGCAGCTGCAACCTCGATGGAAACGTTGTTGAAACGATTTCAGTCCTTTAAACCACCAACCTTGACAGGGACAGAAAATGCCATAGACTGTGAGAACTGGTTGGAAGATATAGAACAGTTATTTGAAGCACTAGATTATACCGATGATCGTCGGGTGAAATTGATAGTACATCAGTTGCATGGTCTTGGTAAAAGTTGGTGGATAGCAACGAAGAAAGCACTTGAAAACCAAGGCACTGTGATTACTTGGTCTGTGTTCAAAACAGCTTTCTACCAGAGATTTTTCCCAGTGTCTTATCGGAAGGATAAAGGAGCAGAGTTTGCAAACTTGAGACAGGGGAAGTTGAATATTGAAGAATATGTGGCCAAATTCACCAGTTTACTCAAATTTGCTCCACATGTTGCTATCAGTGATGAAGCACAAGCCGACCAGTTTATTAATGGCTTGAATCCCGACGTGTTCACCTTGGTGAATACAAGACGACCGAATACTTTTGCCGATGCATTGAATCATGCAAAAGGAGCAGAAGCTGGATTGCTAAGGCAACGAAGAGAACAATTTGTGCCATCAGCGGCCAAAGTAGCACAGGAGAACCCACCGATTCCACCGCCCCCTCTATTTGATGCTAGAAGCAGCGGTAGAGGAAAGAAAAATTTATTTAAAGGGAAAGGAAAACAATTTAAGCGTTCAGGTACCAGTAGTTCCTCCAGTTCAAGTGACTCCAAACAATTAAGGACTGGACAGAAATCGGGTGATTCTGTACCAAATGTGGAGGCAGACACAACACCGAACAGTGTAGAGGAGTGTTTGGCCTTTGTCGTATTTGTAATCAACCTGGACACTTTGCCAGAATCTGTCCTCAGCGTGATTCTGGAAGTTCACAGAATACTGGGGCATCGAGATCCATGCCACTACCAAAAAGACAAGTATCTTCTGTACATTCATTCCAACCACAAAATCCACAACAGAGTAGACAAGGAGGAAGCCAGACAGTGAGCCAACCTCCTAAACAGCAAGCACGAGTGTTTGCATTGACTGAAGAGCAAGCACAAGCTGCTCCTGATGACGTGATAGCAGGTAATTGCTACCTTTGTAGTTATCCTGCTTATGTTTTAGTTGATACCGGTGCTTCACAAACATTTATTTCGGAGCATTTTGTGGTATCACACGAGTTGCCTGTTGAACCCTTAGCTGAGATAGTATCAATCTCTTCACCTCTGGGAAGAGGTATGTTATCAGTACAAGCTGTTAAGAATTGTATCCTACAGTTTGAAGGTCATGAGATTGAGATTGATTGTGTTGTACTTGGGTTGTCTGATTTTGATTGTATCAACGGTATAGATATGTTAACCAAGTACAGGGCAACAGTGGATTGTTTCCAGAAAGTAGTCCGATTTTGACCCGAGAAAACTACGGAATGGAAATTTTATGGTAAGGGATCACGAGCAGAATTCCTTTGATCTCTGTGATTTCTATGACTAAGTTATTACAAAAAGGAGCAGAGGGATTCCTGATTTACGCAATATATGCGATGAACAATAGCCCGAATCTGATAGATATACCAGTAGTTTGTGAATTTGCTGATGTCTTTCCGGATGAGATTCCAGTATTGCCTCCATATCGAGAAGTAGACTTCAGTATTGAATTGATGCCAGGTACACAACCGATATCAAAAGCACCGTACCTAATGGCACCAATTGAGAATAGCCCGAATCTGGTAGATATACCAGTAGTTTGTGAATTTGCTGATGCTTTCCGGATGAGATTCCAGTATTGCCTCCATATCGAGAAGTAGACTTCAGTATTGAATTGATGCCAGGTACACAACCGATATCAAAAGCACCGTACCTAATGGCACCAATTGAATTGAAGGAATTGAAAGAGCAGCTGGAAGATCTTCTGGACAAAGGATACATTAGATCGAGTGTTTCCTCTTGGGGCGCTCCGGTGTTATTTGTTCGGAAGAAAGACGGATCAATGAGACTATGTATTGACTACCGGCAACTAAACAGAGCAACGGTAAAGAATCGATATCCTTTACCTCGCATAGATGATTTGTTTGATCAGTTGCAGGGTTCGTCAGTGTATTCGAAGATTGATTTGAGATCCGGATATCATCAATTGAGATTAAGAGATGAGGATATATCAAAAAATGCATTTCGAACGAGGTATGGCCACTATGAATTTATCGTTATGCCGTTTGGATTGACCTCCGGCAGTGTTTATGAGTTTGATGAACAAGGTATTTCAGAAATATCTTGATGATTTTGTGATTATATTCATTGATGATATTTTAATCTATTCAAAGAATTTGTGTGATCATGCGAACCATCTTCGACCTGTTTTACAAACTCTACGAAATGAGAAATTGTATGCTAAACTGTCGAATGTGAGTTCTGGTTGCAAAAAGTGGTATTTCTTGGCCATATTACTTCAGGAGATGGTATTTCAGTTGATCCAAGTAAGATAGAAGCTGTGATTAATTGGCCTACACCCACATCTGTGCCAGAAATTCGAAGTTTTATTGGTCTTGCAGGATATTACCGATGATTTATTAAGGATTTTTCGAGTATTTCAAAGCCTATAACTCAACTGACACAGAAGAATGCGCCGTTCGTTTGGTCAGAGGCTTGTGACAACAGTTTTCTTGAATTGAAAAAGAGGTTAACTATAGCACCAGTTTTGACAATTCCTTCGGGTACTGGTGATTTTGTGGTGTATTGTGATGCTTCTCACCAAGGATTGGGGAGTGTTCTGATGCAACGAGGACATGTGATTGCCTATGCTTTGAGACAGCTGAAACCGCATGAGATCCGATATCTAATTCATGATCTTGAATTGGCAGCCATCGTGTTTGCACTAAAATATGGCGACATTATCTTTATGGTGAGAAATTTGAGATTTTCTCTGATCATAAGAGTCTGAAGTATCTGTTTTTCCAGTCTGAATTAAACATGAGACAACGAAGATGGTTGGATTTATTGAAGGATTTTGATTGTGAAATCAAATACTATCCAGGGAAGTCCAATGCAGCAGCCGATGCCCTGAGTAGAAAGATTTGTGCTTTGTCTTTGACTACGATGGGTGTATCTAGTTTAATAGAGAATTGCTGTATTTCTGGATATTTATTTGAAACGGACAGAAGACCGATGAGAATTTGTGCTATAAGTGATGAACCTGAATTGTTGATTGGAATCAAAGAAGCACAGAAGAAGGATTTGAATATACAGAAATCTGTTGAGATGGTCAAGTCGGGACATTCATCGGAATATAAAGTGAGCGCTGATAATATTTTGTATGTGAATAACAGACTTGTTGTTCCAGATGTTGTATAATTGAAATACCAGATGTTGAACGAAGCCCACCAAAGTAATTCAGCATTCACCCTGGTGGCAGGAAGATGTATAACGACTTGAAGAAGCAGTACTGGTGGAAGCAAATGAAGTCTGATGTGACTGAATTTGTTTCGAAGTGCTTGAATTTCCAACAGTCGAAAGCTGAAAGGAAGAAACCCGCTGGTTTATTACAAAGTCTGTCAGTTCCTGAATGGAAGTGGGATCACATTTCCATGGACTTTGTAACGAAGCTACCGAAATCATCCCGAGGTTGCGATGCTATTTGGGTAATTATCGATAGGTTAACGAAATCTGCTTGTTTTATTCCGTATCGAATGACCTATCGACATGATCAAATGGCAGATCTCTACATTAAAGAAGTGGTCAGACTTCATGGTATGCCAAAATCAATTGTCTCTGATAGAGATCCACGATTTACTTCACACTTTTGGAGTAGTTTGCAACAAGCTCTGGGTACAAAACTGCATTTGAGCACTGCGTATCATCCTCAAACCGATGGGCAATCTGAAAGAACAATCAGATTCTAGAGGATATGCTTACAGATGTGATCTATACTTTTGGAGTACATGGCAAGATTCATTACCACTGGTGGAATTTTTATACAACAACAGCTATCAAACCAGTATCGAAATGGCTCCGTTTGAAGCGTTGTATGGAAGGAAATGTCGTTCACCATTATATTGGGATGATGTATCGGAGGTACCAGAATTGGGACCAGATTTGATCAGGGAAATGACTGAGAAAGTGAAGTTGATTCAGCAGAAAATGAGAACAGCGCAACAAAGACATGCTAGATATGCAAATATCAGACGTCGATCTTTGAGTTTTGAAACAGGAGATGGAGTATTTTTGAAAATTTCTCCTTTCAGAGGTACAATCATATTTGGTAAACGAGGAAAATTATCCCCGAGATTCATTGATCCTTATGAAATTCTTGAGAAAATAGGCGATCTCGCTTATCGACTGGCATTACCTCCATCTCTTTCTGGTATACATGATGTCTTTCATGTATCTATGCTAAGAAATATCTGCCTGATGTATCGCATGTCATTACTGCTGAAGAAGCTGAACTCGATGAAACTTTGAGTTATTTTGAACAGCCGATACAGATTCTTGATCGAAAAGAAAAACAACTCAGAACGAAGATTATTCCATTGGTGAAGATTCAATGGAATCGACATGGAGTTGAAAAAGCTACATGGGAGGTTGAGGAAGATATGAAACAAAGATTTCCCTATCTCTGCCAATGAGGTTAGTTCTTATTCAGATTCCGTTATCTCCTTATTCTTATGTGCATATAGAGACTGCTGACGAGTTCGAGGACGAACTTATGTTTTAGAGGGGGAGAAATGTAATGCCCGAAATTATTACATAGAGATTAAGTAAATTCAAAATTTCCGGACGTCAGATTTTGATGAAGTCTGGTTGAGGATTCTCGGATTTCTTCGAGGAATGTTATGTTTCGAATTGCAACCCTTCCAGGTGAAATCTGGTTGAGATTCGGAGTTGAATTGATGAATTTCAGGAGGAATCTGATTTCTTAGCATTTGAGAGTGAAACGCTGCCGTTTGGATGAAGTCTGGTGCGTTGTGTGAATTACCGCGAGCATATGATGAAACGATATCGTTTTGATAGCGCTAAGAGATCCAGTCGATGCGCGTAATTCGATTTCCAGACGTCAACGCCAGTCAACTCTCCTGTAGCTTGCAGCTGGTTTTGCGAGAGAGTTAGCAACCAAATTTGATGACGTCAGCTATGCGACGTCGTTCGAATTAGTTTGAACGCAATGTTTTGATGCAACGTCTGGTACCAGCTTTTGTATTCTGAATCAGTCGCAGGAAGAGACCAGCTTTTGGTTAGTGATGCATCCAGTCGTCTGGTTGTCCAGCTTTTGGGATTTTAGAACCAGTCGTTGGTTGTGAAGCAGTGACCAGTCGAGGGATTTGAAACCAGTCAATGGTTTCTTGTATCTGCTGGTTTAACCAGTCGTGGGAACAACGCGATGTCGTTTTGACTTATGAAACAGGAACCGCAATACGACACCGTTTGAATTAGTTAGCGGGACCAGCTGTTGGGGTCTTTCAGTAGAGATCGGGAACCAGCTGTTGGTGTGTTGCGACGTCGTTTGGATTAGTTATCACGGCGTCGTTTTGATATTAAAGAAATACAGCGACTGGTTGTTATGACTGGGTATTATGACGTCTGGTTGTGATTGAGAAATGTTGGGCAGGTCCGGAATTATGATTCCGGAGCCACAAGGGTTGTGGGCCCACGGCTAGCTGTATCCCTGAACCATTGAGGGTCACACAAGTACTAGATTCGAGATTCCCGCACGGATACTCAGCTCAATGTGTTGAGCACGAGAAGAGGATTTCGGGAAGTGCGACTTCCTAAAAGTCAACAGGGGTCAAACCGGGGTTTCCCGCTGTTGAGGGGCAAAACGGTCATTTGCACTGGGGTTCTGAAAAATGGTTTTTCAGATCATATTATTCAGTTTTGGAAACTGAGTCGATCGGTCTGATCTGATCGGCGATCGGAGTTACGATGAAGTCTCGGTGGTGTAGATGAACTGAATGTTCATTGTTGGACCGGGGCCCGTTGGGCCGGTCCAATTCCAACACTTGATCTATTTAATTAGAAGGCTTCATAACACTTAACATAACAATTTGCAAACCCTAACCCTAGCACAAAACCGCCGCCCCTCCTCTCTCAAACAAGCCGCCGCTGCCGCCGCCGCCGATCTTCGTCGGAAATTTGTTTCCGGCCAGTACGATGAGGAGAATCCATTCGTGCAGAATTCGTCAGTGCTTCTAGTGCAGCCTGACGAAGGAGTCTCGGTTCTGGTCATGGACCGAATTGGCGATTATCTACCTCAATCTACCGAGAAGAGCCGGTTTCTTGTAATTCCGGTTGGAGCCAGGCACGAGTTCCAGCAAGGTAATCGCTTAAACATCCTATGAATGTCGTAGTTTGTTTTTGAATTTTTCGTATTGATCGTCTCCCGGCTTTTATTCTATTGTTCTTCCGCTGCCTCGCCGGGGGGCGGATCCGGATCCCCAACACAGCTGTTGGGGTCTTTCAGTAGAGATCGGGAACCAGCTGTTGGTGTGTTGCGACGTCGTTTGGATTAGTTATCACGGCGTCGTTTTGATATTAAAGAAATACAGTGACTGGTTGTTATGACTGGGTATTATGACGTCTGGTTGTGATTGAGAAATGTTGCGACTGGATATCATTGAGACAGATAAACATCAGCTGAGGAATCTGGTTAACGATATATATAACAGTTAGAATCTGGTTCCAAGCGGTTGATGTATATCCTATTCTGGTATTTAAATACTCAGCATGACACGTGGAATTCATACCGATTACGTTGAAAATTCCACATAAAACGGAGATCTTTGTTATAAATAAGATTGAATTCGAAATCCGTGTAACGTTTGCTACAGACTTCAGGATTTGATTCTGTGAAGTTACTGGAAACGATAAAGTTGAAGAGATATCTGAAGATTCGAACAGAGAGTAGCGAAGGTATAATTTAACAGTGAGAGTCAGGGATTAGAATATTCGAGAATGAGATTTCTTGAGTTATCCCGACAAAATCACATACTCTATGATTTCTGTTCTTGATTTAGAACTTGAGTTATGTGTGTCGATCCATCACAGGTAGTGGATCTTTTATGTTTGCATGAGATTGCATAACACGAAGAGAACATGAATTGATTCTAATGCCCAGGACTGAGATGACCTGATTTTCGGAGTTTGAGTTAACTTCGATAGATGGATATCCATGTCAAGATCGAAATGTACCATATTTCACTAATTAAACTAGTTGATTTAACTAAGCGCCTATAAGATGAGATTAGAAGAATAATCGCCCATAAGATGAGATTAGAAGAATAATTGTGAGCAGAGAGCCTCACACTCGCTCCGGTGGAACTCCCACTACATCATCAGGGAAAACATCTGCATAGTCTCTGACTACCTCCACATCAGCTAGTGAAGGGCCTGCTGAATCTCTAGAAGCGGTAACGCTGGCCAAGAATGCCTGGCATCCGAGCTTAACTAGCTTCCTGGCCTGAAGAAACGATATAAATCTGGGCTTCCGCGGCCTCCTATGTCAGGCCTCGTTCACACATCAGAAATCAACCACGCAAAAACAAGCGGTAGAAACTAAAAAGTGGTTAAAAATTTTTGCTTTTGGCCTGACAGAAAGATAACATAATTTAAAATACAGCGATACTCAAAATAATCCCAGTTTTTATAAATCCTCAACAGCACAAACAGTCAGGTACAACAATTGCCCAATGGCTGAATACAACACAAGTACTGAAAGACTACTAGCCATATAAGACTAAGCATCACCCGGGACATGGGGTCAAACCCCAGTACGGAGAGCAACTATAAAACAGCTATGAACAGCAAAAGATAAGATGCAGATGCTATGCATGAGGAACAATGCAACAGCCAAAGGCTACAACTGAACAGGGAGCCAAGCACAGAACCACAGCTGATAACATATTCTGCGAAGAATCGTGGCCACGGTGTGTGTACAAGCATATGGGAATTACCCACTCATCTTTACACCACACTCGAATACCAGATGCATCAACAACTCAACCTGTTGTTGCCCAACCCATGAACTGTGGTAGTTAACCACTCGGCACAGGGTGGCTAACAGATCCCAGCAGGGAGATGAGAGTGCGTTATTGCCGCTCGCTTTCGCATCCTGGTAAGAGCAGATACAACGCAACAAGGCACGGCTACAACAGCTGAAAGGAGAAGAAAATGCGTATGCAATGCAACAGCTAAACCAGCACATAAACAACAATGCAATGCGTACACATCAAACACATAATATCCATGACAATTCCAAGCCGTAATACAAGCTCAACATCCGTACCTCTACTACTGAGCTACAATTACCACACGCAGTTGCCACAACGAAGTCCGAGCAACACATATATGTCACCTGCTAAGCCAATACAAGCTACTGCTCAAAGACCGAAACATAAAACAACAGCAGCTGGGAGATACAACTCCACCAGCGCTTATCTACCTTCCTAATACAATGGAAAGCTCTAACAAAGCTTAAATGTAGAATTCTCACTTACCCCAACGAACTACTGGCACAGCAGGGACTCTTATGCTAACAGACTACACAAGGGAGATGTCTTATCGATCCTGCGATCCTCTTCCAGCTCCTCCAAAGCCTTCTAAAGAGGTATATAACGAAGCGCCTTAGCAAGAGGAGTCCAACTCTACCACTCTCACTCTCGTCGGAGCTATATACCACCGGCAATTAGGACAGATAAAGTTACTGTGAACAGTAACTAGGGTATCGCGACAAGATTTGCTATTGGGAAATATTTCTGGTATCGCGACAAGATTTGCTATTGGGAACTATTTCTAAGTGTCGGGGAACAATAATAGAGAACAACAGCTAAGTTCCCTACTGAAAGTCACAACTGACTGGGGAAACAGGTCCACCGACAAACTCAGTTGTCACAACTAATATTCCCAACCAACAGCTGAAATCTCGCATCAGCTATATCCTATCGCTAAACAGCAAATAACTAAACAAAATGATGTCGCACAGAGAGGGGGACACGTCACCACAGAACACGACACTCGCTAGCCACTGCTGATCGCTAACCAACAGCTGATTACTACCCAACAACTGATCTCTCGCAACAGCTGAATACGCGATAACACACCAACAGCTGAATCTCCTAGCGCTTAACCAAAACGTTGTCGTCTCAACTAATCCAAACAACGACGTAGAATAACTCACTGCTGAAACACGCTAGCGCACTCTCTACTGCTTAGCGACTGCTGATCTCGCTACAACTGCTGAATACAACTACTCAGCGACAGCTGCTAACGTCACATTGCTGAACACCAACATCTAGCGATAACTCACGCTAACTACTGATCGCTGAACTCAAAACCCGATAGCTTCCCTAAGCATATCGACTCAAAGCTGATCTCAACGAAACCCGATTAATTAACGAAATTAATCTCATCAGCTTTCGGGTCTCACATCTCTCCCCCACTAAAACATGATTTCGTCCTCGAAATCAACAAGTCTAGGAACAACTCAACTAAACCCAAGAGTTCAAGATAACTGAGCAAACAACTACTGAAATCTGATGCAACACTCACGCAAACAGATGCGGCTATTCACGTTGCATCTTCTCTTCCAGTTCCCAAGTAGCTTCATCTCTACCATGTTTGCTCCACTGAACCATTACTAAGGGAATGGTCTTATTCCTCAGCTGTTTCTCTTTCCTGCCCAAAATCTGCAAGGGATATTCAACATAACTCAACGTCTGATCAAGCTCTACCTCGTCTGTTCTCAACACATGAGAGGGATCTGGCTCTTCCTTAACATGGAACATGAAAGATAGCATGTAGATAAGATAATTCTGGTGGCAACAACAGCCGATACGCCAAAGGACCAATCCTCTCAGCTATCTCATAAGGTCCAATAACGAGGGGCTAATTTTCCCTTGTGACAAAAGCGCATAACACTTCTGAAAGGAGAAACTTTAAGGAACACCTGATCACCAACCTGAAACTCTAAAGTCCTAAGCCTCTTATTCGCATAACTGGCTTGGAGATCCTGGTCAGTTTTCATCCGCTGACGAATCAAATCCACATGATCCTTCATCTATTGCACAAAATCTGGGGAAGACAACTGCTTCTACCCCACTTCTTCCCAACACACAGGCGATCTGCACTTTCTGCCATTCAAAGCTTCGAATGGTGCCATACCAATTGTCACCTGATAGCTGTTATTATAGGAAAACTCAACCAATGACAATGCGCCTTTCCAGCTACCACCAAAGTCCATCACAACAGCTCTTAACATATCCTCTAACGTCTGGATAGTTCTCTCATATTGACCATCTGTCTTGGGGTGATACGCTGCACTCATAGCCAATCTGGTACCTAAGCTGCTTGCAAACTCTTCCAAAACCTGGAAGTAAACCTTGGATCTCGGTCTGAAACAATCGAAACAGACACACCATGCAGTCTAACCACAAAATCTAAGTACAGCTTCGCCATTTTCTTCAAAGAAAACGTCATACCATAGGGAATGAAGTACACATATTTCGACAACCTATCAATTACAACCCAAACTGCATCGCATCCTCTGCTGTAACGAGGCAAATGCATCACAAAATCCATTGTTATGTGCTCCCAATTCCATTGGGACACTTCCACTGCAACAGACCACCAGGTATCATCCTTTCAGCCTTAACCTGCTGACAGTTCAAACAACGAACAACAAAACCAGCAACTTCGCTATTCAAACCAGCCCACCAGAAGTGCGGTTTCAACGCATGGTACATCTTCCGTGAACCAGGATGAACACTGTGCCTACTGCAATGCGCTTCTATAAGGATCTCTTCCTTAAGATCTATCAGAATGGGCACAACCAACCGACCACGGAAACGCAAACAACCATCAGCTGAGATAGAATAATCCTCCAGCTGTCCAGACCTGACCTTCAACTTCAACTCGAGGATGGAAGGATCTGTCCTTTGAGCTGCTCTAATGCTCGAAACAATCTGTGGCACAAATTGGAAGGAATAAACCACAACATAATCATTAGCTGGGTAAAACCTCCAACCAGTAGTGCTAAGATGCTCATGGTCTTTAAAAACATACAACGACGCAAGCATATCTCCTTGAGCCTTTCTGCTCAATGCATCAGCCACTACATTTACTTTCCCAGGCTGGTATTTGATCTCACAATCAAAATCCTTAAGCAGCTCTATCCATCTATGCTGTCTCATATTCAAATCAGGCTGCGAAAACAAATACTGCAAACTCTTGTGGTCATAGTACACCACAAACTGCTCACCATACAGATAGTGGCGCCAAATCTTCAATGCAAAGACCACAGCTGCTAGCTCCAAATCATGAACTGGATATCGAGTCTCATGCGGTTTTAGCTGCCGTGAAGCATAGGCAATTACTCGACCATGCTGCATCAACACACAGCCCAGTCCATTGAGCGAAGCATCAGAACACACGACGTAGCCACCTGAACCAGACGGCAAAGCCAACACAGGCGCAGAAGTCAACTTCTCCTTGAGCAAGAGAAGACTACTCTCGCATTGCTCAGTCAAACAAACCGCTTGTCTTTCTGAGTCAACTGAGTC
>KV020219.1:0-18862 GCA_001598015.1 Dorcoceras hygrometricum | reverse complement strand
GGGGCGTTACATTTATAGTTGCTCTCCGTACTGGGGTTTGACCCCATGTTCCTCTGCGGCTTGGTTTGTTTGTTGCCTGTTGTGTTGTCCAGGTCATACAGCTGGTAGAGGAGCTAACCCAGCTGGCGGTGCCCCAGGAGGTGGTTGATTGTCCCAGTAGCGTATAGCATATATGTATGTATCAGTCTATTAGCCGGGGAGATGCCCTGTGCTTTGTTGTTGTATTCTGTTGTGGAAACTGATACTTTTAATTGTGTGGATGCTATACTTGCTTTTGTTAGTTTGTAAACTGGGAACTTATTTTGAGTATTGTTCTATTTTAAATTATATGTTTTAATCCGTCGGGCCTAAAAGCAAAAATTTTACCCACTTTTGATAAGCTTCCGTATGTGTTTGGATTTTTACTCTGTTTAGAGCACGAGGCCTGACATACTCAAAGACCTACGAGTCAATTTCCTCCCCTTACTTCAAATTACAATAGATACAGTCCACTCCAAAATCTCCCAGAACTACCCTACAAATCAGTTCTGGCTACCCCTTCAAAACAGATCCAATCCAATCTAATGATGAGTACAAATATGTTTCCAAACCGTAGTCTAAAAACCTCGGTTTTGCTCCCTTTACTGAACTCCCTCAAAGTGACAAAAAACAAGATTATATCAGAAGTAGTTTTCCTCCCTCTCAATACTGGGAATCCGACAACCCACAAAAGCGTCAAATATTTTATGAATTCATACTAGTGGATACTGACTCTGTCGAAATAGTCCACAGAACTTGTCAGGCCTCGTGCTCACAACCGAGTAAAAACCCAAACACATGCGGAAGCTTATCAAAAAGTGGGTAAAATTTTCGCTTTTAGGCCCGACGGTTTAAAACATATAATTTAAAATTGAACAATACTCAAAATAAGTTCCCAGTTTACAACCCAACAAAAGCAAGTATAGCATCAATACAATATAAAAGTATCAGACTCCACATCAGAATACAACAACGAAGCACAGGGCATCTCCCCGGCTACTAGACTGATACATATATATATATATGCTATACGCTACTGGGACACTCAACCACCTCCTGGGGCACCACCATCTAGGTTACCTCCTCGACCAGCTGTTTGACCTGGACAACACAACAGGCAACAAACAAACCAAGCCCCAGAGGGACATGGGGTCAAATCCAGTACGGAGAGCAACTATAAATCAGCAATAAACAGCAAGAATAAAATGCAGATGCTATGTATGGGATGCTGGACAACAAAAAATGACTCCAACCGAAAGGAAGTCAAGGAACTCAAAGTACAGCTCAACTGTATCTGCAACAACGGTGGCCACTGGGTGTGTTCCAAGTGTGGTAATGAGCCACTCGCCGGGACACAACACCCGAATACCAGATGCATCAAACAACTCGACCTGCGGTTGCCCAACCTATGCACTGTGGTAGTTAGCCACTCGGCGCATAGGGGCTAACATAACCCGCCAGGGAGATGAGAGTGCGGTATTGCCGCTCGCCCTCGCATCCTGGTAAGAAACAGAGCAAGAACAACGAAGCAATGGCTGCAAAAGCTGAAATGAGATGCTAATATGTGTATGCAACATGCTGGACAATAACAAGCATAATCATATGCGCAACAGCCAATGCACAACACAATAAACACAGCCATCTCTTAAAAACAGTGCCTCACAAGGCATCAACACACGGCAGCCAACAAACCAGCAACTACCATTTTATCCAAGCCATGCCTACGCTGCATTTACAAGCTCAACCCGTACCTTAATTCCTCAAAGAACGTAGCAAGTCACGGCCTGCACAAATCTGCCAAAATACACGGTACACAAATTTCAGAGAAATGCTACAAATCTCACCGCATCCCACAAAACTCACGGCCAGAGCATACGATGCACAGATCTCATAAAATCGCCAAGATAACTCATGGCCCTCAAACAATTCCCATGCTGGAAATTCATAAACTCAACCCATAATTCGATCCTACCCAAACAGCTAACTAGGAAGCTTAAAACAACGTCAAGAACAATATCCCAACGTAAAATCGAGAGGCTACCTGCAACCACGCAAGGCGCGAATAACAACAGCAACTTCGTGCTTACAATCCAGCCAACTAAAGCTTCCAAAATGGGTACGAGAAGAAAGAGCTTTCCAAGAGGAGTCCAATGCTACCTCTAACGTGAAAAATGGTGGCGGGAATCGACGGGAATTGCCGGATAAATATTACGGTAAATAGTGCCAAGGGTTTGAAGAAACAGAGAACGAAGATTGAAAGAAATTTACTAAGTATGGAATCTTGTTCTCAATAATTGAAGGCCAAAGCTTCCAATATATATACACGCATGAAATCTGCTTAAAAATGCCCACCGACAAAACAGATTTCTCAAGCCAACCACAACGTTTGCACTTACACACGGTGAAATCTGGAACAAAACAGATCTCTCCTCTAGCGCTCACTAAACGACGTCGCACCAAAATACAGCGGAGAAGTCTGCTTACGTAAGCAAGTCTGGTCACTACACTAGTCGCGCGCAACACAACGGGAGAAATCTGCATACGTCATCAAGTCTGGTCCAACACTACGCTACAACACCTCCCGTGCCAAGATCTCTCCTATACAATACAAAACAGATCTCATGCACGCAAGGCAAATCCAGACTTCGCAGAACGACGGCGTTTTAGCTCCTACGCTACAAAACACGCCGCGCAATTACAAAGTCACCAACGACCAGATCTCATGAAAACGACGTCGTAAAGGACTTCTCGCCAATCAACCAGATCTCTCAAGCGCAAGGCTTACGTCATCCACACAACGCATACCAGCGACGCTGACGTCATCAAATCTGATACCAGATTTCACCAAAATTCGAAAATATCAAAATTTCCAAAATTGTTCCAAACGTGATTCTCGACCCGAAAATGCAACCCAAACATTCAAAATGAAGTCTGAATCAACATAAATCACTAAAACCCGATTAATTCAATAATTAATCCTTAATACAATTTCCAGGTCTCACAATTCTCCCCCACTAAAAAGGATTTCGTCCTCGAAATCGAACAAGAATCTGGGAACACAACTAAACAGCAAGATACAAAACAGGAACTCGCCTAACACAGGCCAAGAGTTCAAGATAACTGAGCAAACAATTTACAACAACTAGGGAAGAAATACAAACAAAAGCTACAACCTACTGGAAAATATAGCCCAACGGCTACTCAAACAGATGCGGCCACTCGCGCTGCATCTTTTCTTCCAGATCCCAAGTAGCTTCTTCCCTTCCATGTTTGCTCCACTGCACCATTACCAAAGGAATTGTCTTATTCCTCAACTTTTTCTCTTTTCTGCTAAGGATTTGCAAAGGATATTCCTGATAGCTCAACGACTGATCTAGCTCTACCTCGTCAGCTCCAAGCACATGAGACGGATCTGGCTCATATTTCCTCAACATCGACACATGAAACACATCGTGAAGAGAGGATAACTCTGTCGGCAACAACAACCGATATGCTAAAGGGCCAATCCTCTCGACAATCTCATACGGACCAACGTAACGAGGGGCTAACTTTCCCTTGTGTCCAAAGCGCATCACACTACGAAACGGAGAAACCTTGAGAAATACACGATCACCAACCTGAAACTAAAGAGGTCGACGCCTCTTATTCGCATAACTGGCTTGGCGATCCTGGGCAGCTTTCACCCGCTGTCTGATAAGATCCACATGATCTTTCATTTGCTGCACAAAGTCAGGGGCAGATAGCTGCTTCTCCCCCACTTCTTCCCAACATACCGGCGATCTGCACTTCCTGCCATACAAAACCTCAAAAGTCGCCATACCAATCGTCACTTGGTAGCTGTTATTATACGAAAACTTGACCAAAGACAACGCGTCTTGCCAGCTACCTCCGAAATCCAACACAACAGCACGCAACATATCCTCCAACGTCTGGATAGTTTGCTCAGATTGGCCATCTGTCTAGGGGTGATATGCGGTACTCATCGCCAATCTGGTTCCCAAAGCTGTTTGCAAACTCTTCCAAAACCTGGAAGTAAACCTCGGATCTCGATCGGACAAGATTGAAACAGGCACACCATGCAATCTAACAACAAAATCAACGTACAGCTTCGCCATCTTCTTCAACTAGAAGGTCATCCCATAGGGAATGAAGTGTGCAGACTTCGACAAATGGTCTATAACTACCCAAACAGCGTCGCATCCTCTGCTGGTACGAGGCAGATGCGTCACAAAATCCATAGCAATGTGCTCCCAATTCCATTGGGGCACCTCTAAACTCTGCAACAGACCACCGGGTCTCATCCTTTCGGCCTTTACCATCTGGCAATTCAAACAACGAGCAACGAAACCTGCAACGTCACTCTTCAGGCCAGCACACCAAAAGTGTGGCTTCAAAGCATGGTACATCTTCCGTGCACCAGGATGAACATTATGTCTGCTGCAATGCGCCTCACAAAGGATCTCCTCCTTCAAATCAATCAAATTGGGCACAACCAACATGCCACGAAACCTCAAGCAACCATCGGAAGAGACAGAATAATCCTCAAGTTTGCCAGCCCTGACTTTCATCTTCAACTCGTGGATAGACGGATCGGTCCTCTGAGCTGCTCGAATGCTGGAAACAATCTACGGTTCCACTTGGAACGATGAAACCATCACACAATCCTCAGCCGGGTAAAATCTCCAACCCGTAGTGTTAAGATGCTCTTGGTCCTTGGAGATGTACAACGAGGCAAGCATCTCACTAGCCTTCCTGCTCAAAGCATCAGCCACTACGTTCGACTTCCCAGGCTGGTATTTAATCTCACAATCAAAGTCCTTAAGAAGCTCCATCCACCTACGCTGTCTCATGTTCAAGTCAGGCTGCGAAAACAGATAATGCAAACTCTTGTGGTCAGAGTACACCACAAACTGCCCGCCATACAGGTAGTGACGCCTGATCTTTAATGCAAAGACCACCGCTGCTAACTCCAAATCATGAACTGGGTAACGAGTCTCGTGCGGTTTCAACTGCCGCGGGGCATACGCAATGACTCTACCATTCTGCATCAACACACAACCCAATCCATTGAGCGAAGCATCAGAACATACAACGAAACCACCTGAACCGGACGGTAGAGCCAACACAGGCGCAATAGTCAACTTTTTCTTGAGCAGCTGAAATTCATTCTCACACTGCTCAGTCCAAACAAACCGCCTATCTTTCTGGGTCAACTGGGTCATCGGCTTCGCTATACTAGAGAATCCCTCAATGAAGCGATGATAATAGCTAGCCAGACCTAAGAAACTGCGAATCTCCGAAACATTTCACGGTCGCTCCCAGTTCAAAATAGCATCCACTTTACTGGGATCCACAGAAATGCCATCCGCTGAAATGACATGACCCAAAAATACCACGCGATCTAACCAAAACTCACACTTGGAAAACTTTGCATACAACTGCTGCTCTCTCAACCTCTGAAGAACCATTTCCAAGTGCTCCTTGTGCTCCCTCGGAGTCTTCGTGTAAACCAAGATGTCGTCAATAAAAACAATCACAAACTGATCTATGAACTCTCTAAAAACCCGGTTCATCAGATCCATAAAGACTGCAAGCGCGTTGGTCAACCCAAACGGCATCACCAAAAACTCAAAATGTCCGTACCTCGTACGAAACGCAGTCTTCGCGACATCTTGTTCCCTTACTCTGAGATGATGGTACCCGGAACGAAGATCAATCTTAGAATACACCGCAGAACCCTGCAACTGATCAAACAGATCATCGATTCTCGGCAACGGGTACTTATTCTTGACAGTGGCTTTATTCAACTGGCGAAAATAAATTCACATCCGCGTTGAGCCATCCTTCTTCTTCACGAACAAAATGGGCGCTCCCCACAGTGACATACTAGGGTGAATAAAACCTTTCTCAAGAAAATCATCTAACTGTACCTTGAGTTCCCTCAACTCCGCAGGCGCCAGACGATACGGAGCACGCGAAATCGGAGTTGTGCCAGGCACCAACTCTATGCTGAATTCTATCTCCCGCCTCGGAGGAAAACCAGGAATCTCCTCCGGAAACACGTCGGGAAAGTGTCGCACCACGGGGACGTTACTTAGTTGAACACTGGAAGAAGAAGACGCATCCAAAGTGTTGATAAAAAAGCCAGCATTCCCCAAAGACAACAAGCTAAACATCTCCATCGCAGAAACCAATGAATCTTCGATCGCGAATCCTGACCGTAGAAGTCCCACTTCTCGCCAGACAAAGTCCTAAAGCGCACAATCCCATGGAAGCAATCCACGGAGGCCCTGTAGTTGGACAGCACATCCATTCCAACTATGCAATCGAAATCCGAAAGCATCAAACGGATCAAGTTTGCTAACAAAACATGCTCACCAAACCGCAACACACCATTCAACAAAACTTCCTTGGAGAACAAGCTCATACCACCAGGGGTAGAAACAGAAACGGCATCGCGCAAAGGGACGGTACACAGACCATGCTCAACAACAAATGAATCAGAAATAAGCGATGCACCAGTGTCAAACAACACACGAGCAGGAAAGTCAAAGACAAGACATGTACCTCCAATCACTCGGCTCGATGTCTCCTCGGCCTGCTCCCTCGTGATGGCGTTAACTTGAGCATGCTGGGGTCCTGGAAAGAAAGGCTGAGACGACTGTCCAAAACGCAAAGGACCAGGCTGCTGAAACGGCCTGAACTGAGTCTCACGCAGACGGGGCTGCTGAAACTGCTGAGAACGGCCCCTAGACTGACCTCCACGACCTTGAAGCTTGGCTGCACCCTGAGACGACCGACCCTGAACCAGACTTTTTCTTGAATTGCTGACCGCGGGGTCGAAACCTCTGGCGGCCGGACTGCTGAGCCACCTGCTGCTGCTGCTGGGGATAATGAGCGGACTGATAACTTTGAGACGACTGAGCTCCCTGGCCAACAGGTCTACCACCCTGCAAAGCCTGCGCTACCTGCGCTCTACGCGTACGACGGCTCCTCATGCCCTCCTCAATGTTGATAGCACTATCAACGGCCTCAGCATACGACTTGGGCTTGCTCGTCAAGACACTCTGGTACAACTCTTCATTCAAGCCCTCCACGAATCTGGTACTCTTTGTGTGACCTGGAAATAGTATTAAGGATTGATTGTTGAATTAATCGAATTTTAGTGATTTCTGGTGATTCAGATTTCATTTTGAATGTTTGGGTTGCATTTTCGGGTTGAAAATCACGTTTGGAACAATTTTGGAAATTTTGATATTTTCGAATTTTGGTGAAATCTGGTGGAAGATTTGATGACATAAGCATCACGTGTTTGTGTAGCGTGGATGACGTAAGCGTTGCTGGATTGAGAAAAATTGTGGTGAAATCTGGTAGCAGATTTGATGACGTCAGCAGCATGAGTTATCGTTGTGTGGATGACGTAAGCGTTGCTGGCTTGAGAGATCTGTTCGAAATTTGGTGAGATCTGGACGCTTAACGTTGTGGCGCGTTTTGCTTGAAACGCTGTCGTTTGGATAAGTAAACACGGCGTCGTTTTGATTAGCGCTTGTTGGTGAGATCTGTTATGTGTGAGATCTGTTCGCGTGAGGTCTGTTTTGTGTGTTTAGCGTATTGGTGACCAGATCACAGCGTTTGTTTGGGCGACCAGCTTTAAGTGTCCAGCTTTTAGCGCTAGCATTCAAATTTCACATGTGCGACGTCGTTTTGGTTCCCGCGTTGTTTGAGTTCAGATTTCACCGTGTTGCAAGCGTTGGTTTTTGTGGGATCCGTTGTGCAAATTAGAAATCTTGGAAGCTGTTTCTGTCGGTGGCATTTTATCCAGATTTCTCACGTGTATATATTGGAGCGTTGGTCTTCAATTATTGAGAAAAACAGATTCCATACTTAGAGATTTTTCCCGACTTTGTTCTCTGTTCTTCAACCCTTGGTCACTGTTCACCGTGATCTTTATCCTGCAATTCCCGTCGATTCCGGCCACCATTTTTCACGTTAGAGGTAGCGTTGGACTCCCCTTGGAAAGATCTTTCATCTCGTACCCATTTTAGAAGCTTTAGTTGGTTTAATCGAAAGCACTAAGTTGCTATTGTTGTTCGCGCGTTGCGTAGTTGCAGGTAGCCTTTCGATTTTACGTTGGAATCTTGTTCTTGGCGTTTTTTTAAGCTTCCTGTTAGTTGGTTGGGTAGAGTTGAAGGCTAGTTTGTGTTTATGAATTTCCAGCAGGGGAATTGTTTGGGGGCCGTGAGTTATCTTGGTGATTTTGTGAGATCTGTGCATTGTATGCTCTGGCCGTGAGTTTTGTGGGATGCCGTGAGATTTGTAGCATTTCTCTGAAATTTGTGTACCGTGTATTTTGGCAGATTTGTGCAGGCCATGACTTGCTACGTTCTTTGAGGAAATTAAGGTACGGGTTGAGCTTGTAAATGCAGCGTAGGCATGGCTTGGATAAAATGGTAGTTGCTGGTTTGTTGGCTGCCGTGTGTTGATGCTTTGTGAGGCATTGTTTTATGAGATGGTTGTGTTTATTGTGTTGTGCATTGGCTGTTGCGCATATGATTATGTTTGTTATTGTTCAGCATGTTGCATAAACATATTAGCATCTCATTTCAGCTTTTGCAGCCATTTCTTCGTTGTTCTTGCTCTGTTTCTGACCAGGATGCGAGGGCGAGCGGCAATACCGCACTGTCATCTCCCTGCTGGGTTATGTTAGCTCCTATGCGCCGAGTGGTTAATTACCACAGTTCATAGGGTGGGCAACCGCAGGTTTAGTTGTTTGATGCACCTGGTATTCGGGTGTTGTGTCCCGGCGAGTGGCTCATTACCACACTTGGAACACACCCAGTGGCCACCGTTGTTGCGGATTCAGTTGAGCTATACTTTGAGTTCCTTGACTTCCTCTTCGGTTGGAGTCATTTGTGGTTGTACAGCATCTCATGCATAGCATCTGCATTTTATTCTTGCTGTTTATTGCTGATTTATAGTTTCTCTCCGTACTGGGGTTTGACCCCATGTCCCTCTGGGGCTTGGTTTGTTTGTTGCCTGTTGTGTTGTCCAGGTCATACAGCTGGTCAAGGAGGTAACCCAGCTGGCGGTGCCCCAAGAGGTGGTTGAGTGTCCCAGTAGCATATAGCATATATGTATGTATTAGTCTAGTAGCCGGGGAGATGCCCTGTGCTTCGTTGTTGTATCCTGATGTGGAGTCTGATACTTTTATTTGTATTGATGCTATAATTGCTTTTGTTGGTTTGTAAACTGGGAACTTATTTTAAGTATCGTCCTATTTTAAATTATATGTTTTAAACCGTCGGGCCTAAAAGCAAAAATTTTACCCATTTTTTGTTAAGCTTCCGCATGTGTTTGGGTTTTTACTCTGTTGTGAGCACGAGGCCTGACATTTTTGGTATCAGAGCTTAAGCTGGGATAACCTCAAATTCTTTGATCACACTTGAGTCTAGGCACAGTGTTGTGTGTTGCATGTGCTTGACTTATGTGACTTACGTGCTGCATATGTATGTTATATGCTTTCTATGCTGTATCTGTTCTGTTTTTCCTTATCCTGTTGAGTGTATTTTAGATGCCGCCTAGACGTCGTGGTAGAGGTAGGGGGCAGTTCCAGGAATCAGGAGGTCAGAACGAGGATCAGTATAGTGCTCCTAGTCATACTCGTGAGAGTAGCGAAGAGGGGGAAGCTGAGGCTCCGCCGGCTCCTGTGGAGAGAATGGATGTTGTTATAGCTCAGTTTCAGAGGATGAACCCTCCTGTCTTTAATGGCGACGAGTCAAGTGAGGATGCTGATTCATGGCTCCATAATGTCATTCATCTTTTTGATCGGGCTCAGTATGACGATGAACTCCCGTTGAGGTTAGTGACCTTGTTGCTGAGGAAGGCCGCAGAGCGTTGGTGGCGAGGTGCGTCTAGTACCTTAGTGGAGACTGGAGTTGGTATCACTTGGGACACTTTCTGTGAGACCTTCTGGCAGGAGTATATCCCGGATTCGTATGTGGCTGCCCGTGAGCGGGAGTTTGAGTTTTTGGAGCAGGGCTCGATGACTGTGCACGAGTATGCTCGCAAGTTTTCTACGTTGTTGGCTTATGTTCCGCATGTTGCTGACCGGGAGAGGGCCAAGAGTACCAGATTTGTGGAGGGCTTGAATGAATAATTTTACCAGAGTGTTTTGACGAGCAAGCCCAAGTCTTCTGCTGAGGCCGTTGATACTGCTATCCACATTGAGGAGGGCATGAGGAGCCGTCGTGCGCGCAGAGCACAGGTAGCGCAGGAAGTGCAGGGTGGTAGACATGTTGGTCAGGGAGCTCAGTCGTCTTAGAGTTCTCAGTCCGCTCATTATCCCCAACAGCAGCAGCAGGTGGCTCAGCAGTCCGGCTGCCAGAGGTTTCGACCCCACGGTCAGCAATTAAAGAAAAAGTCTGGTTCAGGGTCTTCCGGTTCAGGCAGTTCGAGTAGCATTCTTCCACGTAGTGTGTAGGTGTGCAGGGCTCCTGAAACCTTTGTGGTCAGTACGGGCATTTTGCGAGAGTGTGTCCGTTAGCTGGATCACAGCAGACCGCGGCCTAGCCTCAGGGTCGTGGGGGTCAGTCTAGAGGCCGTTCTCAGCAGTTTCAGCAGTTTCAGCAGCCCCACGTGGGTGAGAATTTAGACCGTTTCAGCAGCCTGGACCTTTGCGTTTTGGGCAGTCGTCTCAGCCTTTCTTCCCAGGACCCCAGCATGCTCAGGTTAACGCCATCACGAGGGAGCAGGCGGAGGAGACACCGAGCCGAGTGATTGGATGTACATGTCTTGTCTTTGACTTTCCTGCTCGTGTGTTGTTTGACACCGGTGCATCGCAATCATTTATTTCTGATTCGTTTGTTGTTGAGCATGGTCTGTGTACCGTCCCTTTGCACGATGCTGTTTCTGTTTCTACACCTGGTGGTATGAGCCTGTTCTCCCAGGAGGTTTTGTTGAATGGTGTGTTATGGTTTGGTGAGCATGTTTTGTTAGCGAACTTGATCCGTTTGATGCTTTGGGATTTCGATTGCATAGTTGGAATGGATGTGCTGTCCAACTATAGGGCCTCCGTGGACTGCTTCCATGGGATTGTGCGCTTTAGGCCTTTGTCTGGCGAGAAGTGGGACTTCTACGGCCAGGATTCGCGATCGAAGATTCCGTTGGTTTCCGTGATGGAGATGTTTAGCTTGTTGTCTTTGGGAAATGCTGGCTTTATGATCTACACTTTGGATGCGTCTTCTTCTTCCAGTGTTCAGCTTAGTGACGTTCCTGTGGTGCGACACTTCCCCGACGTGTTTCCGGAGGAGATTCCTGGTTTTCCTCCGAGGCGGGAGATAGACTTCAGCATAGAGTTGGTGCCTGGCACAGCTCCGATTTCTCGTGCCCCGTATCGTCTGGCACCTACGAAGTTGAGAGAAATCAAGGTACAGTTAGATGATTTGCTGGAGAAAGGTTTTATTCACCCTAGTATGTCACCGTGGGAAGCGCCCATTTTGTTCGTAAAGAAGAAGGATGGCTCAATGCGGATGTTCATTGATTTTCGCCAGTTGAATAAAGCCACTGTCAAGAAAAAGTACCCATTGTCGAGAATCGATGATCTGTTTGATCAGTTGCAAGGTTCTGTGGTGTATTCCATTGATTTTCGCCAGTTGAATAAAGCCACTGTCAAGAAAAAGTACCCATTGTCGAGAATCGATGATCTGTTTGATCAGTTGCAAGGTTCTGTGGTGTATTCAAAGATTGATCTTCGTTCCGGGTACCATCAGCTCAGAGTGAGGGAACAAGACGTCGCGAAGACTGCGTTTCGTACAAGGTACGAACATTTTGAGTTTTTGGTGATGCCGTTTGGGTTGACAAACGCGCCTGCAGTCTTTATGGATCTGATGAACCGGGTTTTTAGAGAGTTCATAGACCAGTTTGTAATAGTTTTTATTGACGACATCTTGGTTTACTCGAAGACTCCGAGGGAGCATAAGGAGCACTAGGAAATGGTTCTTCAGAGGTTGAGAGAGCAGCAGTTGTATGCGAAGTTTTCCAAGTGCGAGTTTTGGTTAGATCGCGTGGTATTTCTGGGCCATGTCATTTCAGCGGATGGCATTTCTGTGGATCCCAGTAAAGTGGATGCTGTTTTGAACTGGGATCGATCGAGAAATGTGTCTGAGATTCGCAGTTTCTTAGGTCTGGCTGTCTATTATCGTCGCTTCATTGAAGGATTTTCCAGTATAGCGAAGCCGATGACCCAATTGACCCAGAAGGATAGACGGTTTGTTTGGACTGAGCAGTGTGAGAATGCGTTTCAACTGCTCAAGGAAAAGTTGACTACTGCGCCTGTGTTGGCTCTGCCGTCCGGATCAGGTGGTTTCGTTGTTTGTTCCGATGCTTTGCTTAATGGATTGGGTTGTGTGTTAATGCAGAATGGTAGAGTCATTGCGTAAGCCTCGCGGCAGTTGAAACCGCACGAGACTCGTTACCCAGTTCATGATTTTGAGTTAGCAGCGGTGGTCTTTGCGTTAAAGATCTGGCGTCACTACCTGTATGGCGAGTAATTTGTGGTGTACTCCAACCACAAAAGTTTGCAGTATATGTTCTCGCAGCCTGACTTGAACATGAGACAACGTCGGTGGATGGAGCTGCTTAAGGACTTTGATTGTGAGATTAAATACCAGCCTAGGAATTCGAACGTAGTGGCTGATGCTTTGAGCAGGAAGGCTAGTGAGATGCTTGCCTCGTTGTACATCTCCAAGGACCAAGAGCATCTTAACACTACGGGTTGGAGATTTTACCCGGCTGAGGATTGTGTGATGGTTTCATCGTTCCAAGTGGAACCGCAGATTGTTTCCAGCATTCGAGCAGCTCAGAGGACCGATCCGTCTATCCACGAGTTGAAGATGAAAGTCAGAGCTGGCGAACTTGCGGATTATTCTGTCTCGTCCGATGGTTGTTTGCGTTTCCGGGGCAGGTTGGTTGTGCCCAATTTGACTGATTTGAAGGAGGAGATCCTTCGTGAGGCGCATTGCAGCAGACATAGTGTTCATCCTGGTACACGGAAGATGTACCATGCTTTGAAGCCGCACTTTTGGTGGGCTGGCCTGAAGAGTGACGTTGTTGGTTTCATTGCTCGTTGTTTGAATTGCCAGATGGTAAAGGCCGAAAGGATGAGACCCGGTGGTCTGTTGCAGAGTTTAGAGGTGCCCCAATGGAATTGGGAGCACATTGTGATGGATTTTGTGATGCATCTGCCTCGTACCAGCCGAGGATGCGACGCTATTTGGGTAGTCGTAGACCGTTTGTCGAAGTCTTCACACTTAATTCCCTATGGTATGACCTTCTCGTTGAAGAAGATGGCAAAGCTGTACGTCGATTTTGTTGTTAGATTGCACGGTGTGCCTGTTTCAATCGTGTCCGACCGAGATCCGAGGTTTACTTCCAGGTTTTGGAAGAGTTTGCAAATAGCTTTGGGCACTAGATTGGCTATGAGTACCGCGTATCACCTCCAGACAGATGGCCAATCTGAGCGAACTATCCAGACGTTAGAGGATATGTTGCGGGCTGTTGTGTTGGATTTCGGAGGTAGCAGGCAAGATGCGTTGTCTTTGGTTGAGTTTTCATATAATAACAGCTACCAAGTGACGATTGGTATGGCGCCTTTTGAGGCTTTGTATGGTAGGAAATACAGATCGCCAGTTTGTTGGGAAGAAGTGGGGGAGAAGCAGCTATCTACCCCTGAATTTGTGCAGCAAATGAAAGATCATGTCGATCTAATCAGACAGCGGATGAAAGCTGCCCAGGATCGCCAAGCCAGTTATGCGAACAAGAGGCGTCGACCTCTTGAGTTTCAGGTTGGTGATCGTGTATTTCTCAAGGTTTCTCCGTTTCGTAGTGTGATGCACTTTGGACGCAAGGGAAAGTTAGCCCCTCGTTACGTTGGTCCGTATGAGATTGTCGAGAGGATTGGCCCTTTAGCGTATCGGTTGTTGTTGCCGTCAGAGTTGTCCTCTCTTCACGATGTGTTTCATGTGTCGATGTTGAGGAAATATGAGCCAGATCCGTCTCATGTGCTTGGAACTGACGAGGTAGAGCTAGATCAGTCGTTGAGCTATCAGGAATATCCTTTGCAAATCCTTGGCAGAAAAGAGAAACAGTTGAGGAATAATACCATTCCTTTGGTAATGGTGCAGTGGAGCAAGCATGGTAGGGAAGAAGCTACTTGGGAGCTGGAAGAAAAGATGCAGCGCGAGTGGCCACATCTGTTTGAGTAGCCGTTGGGCTATATTTTTCAGTAGTTTGTAGCTTTTGGTTGTATTTTCTTCCCTAGTTGTCGTAAATTTTTTGCTCAGTTATCTTGAACTCTTGGCCTGTGTGGGCGAGTTCCTGTTTTGTATCTTGCTGCTGTGTTTTGGTATTTAAATTGTTGTTGATTTCGAGGACGAAATCCTTTTTAGTGGGGGAGAAATGTGAGACCTGGAAATGTCATTAAGGATTAATTGTTGAATTAATCGAATTTTAGTGATTTCTGGTGATTCAGATTTCATTTTGAATGTTTGGGTTGCATTTTTCGGGTTGAGAATCACGTTTGGAACAATTTTGGAAATTTTTATATTTTCGAATTTTGGTGAAATCTGGTGGCAGATTTGATGACATCAGCATCACGTGTTTGTGTAGCGTGGATGACGTTAGCGTTGCTGTATTGAGAAAAATTGTGGTGAAATCTGGTAGCAGATTTGATGACGTCAGCAGCGTGAGTTATCGTTGTGTGGATGACGTAAGCATTGCTGGTTTGAGAGATCTGTTCGAAATTTGGTGAGATCTGGACGCTTAGCATTGTGGCGCGTTTTTCTTGAAACGCTGTCGTTTGGATAAGTAAGAACGGCGTCGTTTTGATTAGCGCTTGTTGGTGAGATCTGTTATGTGTGAGATCTGTTCGCGTGAGGTCTGTTGTAACGCCCCAAAATCCATAGGACCACATTTATGCATTTTATTTATTTCATGGGCCAAATTGGCAATTTTAAATGTTATGTATCTGCTGATTTATTTATGTCAGCAAGTAGGATGCCCTGTGGCTGAGCGCTGCGGCTGGTACCAGCAGACGACTCCAACGAGCGATGCACGAGCTGGATTTTTTACTCGATTGGAAAATGTTTTAAGGAGGTGAAATGATTTCTTTTGGAAAAGGTTTGGTGTTTTACAAATTTAAAATGATATGAAGGGAATTTTACCAAATTTTAGAAGTGTGTCATGCTTGATTTCACAAGTAGCTTGCCACTAATCCCTTTCATATAAAAACCTGTTTTTGAAGAAAGATCTTTATCACTTTCAAAGAAATCCTCCTGTGTTCTTCAAAGTAATTTGCAGAGAAGTTCGTGTGTTGCTCAAGGGGAAGAATTCTGCAGGGATCAGCTGTTGTTGCAAAGCTACGGTTAAGGCAAGTAAAAGCTGTTCTTGACTCACCATTTAAAGCATATATTTATGTTTCTGAGTCTTCTTGCCTATATGTTATTGTAAGTTTCGAAGTTCATGTTTTAAGATGTTTTAAACATGAAAAAGGAAAGGAAAGATGGGTTCAAAATGACGTTTTAATGTTTATGATGCTTCCATACTGTTTTCCAGAAATTCATGAATGTTTCGAAGAACTGAGAATCTGATGGTTCAAGAAAGTCCATGAATGTTATTCAGTTTAATGTCGTAATATCAAGATTTGATGATTGTGTAATTGGTAGTTGTTAGTTGAATCATTGGTATGGTTTTATAGGCAACGGCTGATGGCACAGTTGTTGTTTTGATGTTATAAATGTCGAGTTATGTTCCAGCAGCTGTATCTCCTTGTTAAGATTCAGCAGCTGCATTGTTATAATGTTTACGAATGTTTTTCCTTTTTGTTGTAATGTCGGTATTTGATGATTGAGTAATCAGTAGTTGCTAATTGAATCAGTATAAAGTCTGGTTTTATAGGCGACGGCTGGTAGCGCGATCATTGTTTCGATATTACAAGTGTTTCGTAAATTCCAGCAGATGCACTGTTCGTCAGCAGGTGCATCTTTCCTTATAAAAATTAGCAGTTTCAATTGTTCAGTGAGAATTCAGCAGTTGCGTTGTTTTCATAAAATCAGCAGATGCACTGTTCACCAGCAGATGCATTCCATAGTGATAGTTCAGCAGTTGCTTTATTCGTTTCTAAGTGCTGTTCATTTCAGCTGGTATTAGTCTTGCGACTGGTACTATTCATTTAATCGTGTTAGCGCTTTTCCTTGCGACTGATTGATGCGCTAACGACGTCGTTTCCTTAAGTTACAAAATATCAGCAGGTAGTCTTGTCATCCTATCTGTTATTTACTTCAACGGCATCGTTTCATTTAAATACGATTGTCTTAGTAGGAGATCTTGCAGCTGGTTTCTGTTTATTCGAGCTGGTTCATTTTAACGATATTGGCGAACAGCAGAGAGTTTTGTTTCATAAGTGCTGTTCCATTCTCTTGCGACTGGTTTTCTTTTCACCAGTTCCCTTTCAATGATACGTTTCCAAAGTCGAATTCGATTCTCAGTAAAGTTTTAAAATGGGAAGCAAATGTTTAAAATGATGTAACCCGATTATTTACAGAATTTCAAGGAATGTTTAAAGAAAGGATTGTTAAGGAACAAAGCTATTTTAGATTATGGCATAGATGGTTACGGTCACCAAGGAGAAGGGTGAGCAGTTGTCTAAGATGTCGACTGCCCTTTCATAACGAGCTATATGCTAAAACTGATATCGGGAGTCATTTTGATCAAAGTGCAACACGGACCACATAGAAAATATATGCCATGATCAACTGAAAATGATATTGAAATTGTTAATGATGAGAAGCTGGGCTATCATCCCCTGTTTCTGCCATTGAACTGTTTATTGAATTGTTTACGAAAATGATATTGTTCATTGAGTTCCTTAACATATGTATTGAAAAGATTTCCACCTGTATATTTGAATTGTTATTCCCAGGTTTTACATGATGAGCCTCTAGGCTCACTAGCTTTTAAAATGGTGCAGGTGCGACAACTGATGGAGGAACAACAAGTGAAACTTTAAACCAGCAGCTGGGTGGCGTTGTGTTTATCCAAGGCCTACGTTTTCCGTGTCTCAGTTGTAGCGTTTTGATTTATATTGTACTGTATTAGATCAGTAGCAACGGTTGTATATTTACTTAAAATATCAGCTGTTGTAAATCGCAATTGCAATTATCAATACAAACTGTTTTTCCGCAAATGTTTTAGCAGTTAGCGTGCAAGTTAGGTACCTGCTGGTCTTTGAGATTGTCGTTTGTTTTGTTTCTTTAAAGTTATAGGAAATACAGCCTATAGAGAATTATCTTTTAGCCCTTCTTTTATTCGAAAATTTTTATTTACCCCAATTCTCGTGGCCCCGTTGGGTTCGGGCGTCACAACATGGTATCAGTGCGTGCAAGTTAGGTAACCTGCTGGTCTTTGAGATTGTCGTTTGTTTTGTTTCTTTAAAGTTATAGGAAATACAGCCTATAGAGAATTATCTTTTAGCCCTTCTTTTATTCGAAAATTTTTATTTACCCCAATTCTCGTGGCCCCGTTGGGTTCGGGCGTCACAACATGGTATCAGAGCAACGTTCCTGAGATAAACACACGCACCATCAGCTGGATCAAAGTTCATCGTCTGTACTTCTAAGTTGTGAGTTTATTTTCAGAGCATTGTCTTTAAATTATTTAGCATATTTTGATATGTGTATGTGGTGGATTACGGGCTATAGAATATAAGATGTCAGGAAGAGGACGAGGAAGAACTAGAAGCAGTATTCCTCTAGAAGAAACTGAGAGTGATAATAATGCTATTATCACACAACTATTAAGAATGCTGGTAGAACAGAATAACAACAGAGGCAATGGCCAATCTTCCAGCAGCAGGGGACCAAGTAACGATGACCCCCAAGAGAAATTTAGGCGCCAGAAGCCTAAGGAATTTAGTGGAACTACTGATCCACTAATTGCTGAGAGTTGGATCAAGTCTATGGAGGTTATTTTTGATTACCTCCAACTTTCAGATTTAGATAGGCCAAGGTGCGCTATCTACATGTTAAGAGAAGATGCGATGATTTTGTGGGAAGGAGCCAAGTTGTCTGTGGATCTGCTGAATCTCACTTGAGCAGATTTCAAGTGAGTATTCTACGAGCAATACTTTACGGCTGGAAAGAGGTCTGAATTGAAGAGGGAATTTTTGACCCTCAAGCAAGGGAGTTTAACCGTACCGGAGTATGTGCGGAAGTTTGAAAGAGGATGCTATTTCGTGCCACTGATAGGAAGTGACCCAGAAGAGAAATTGAGTCACATCATAGAAGGGTTGAAACCAATGTTCAAAATGAATGTGAGGCTGTCAGTGCCAAGAACTTACGGGGAAGCAGTGGATAGAGCCCTACAAATCGAAAGAGATTGGAAAGATCTTGATGAAGAAAGGCAGCAAAAGAGACAGGCCTTTCAGCAAAAGGACCAGAGGCCGTTCAAGAAACAAAACAAGAACCAGCAGAGGCCTCAGGAGCAAAAGCCTCTACAAATTCAACCTATAAGCTCTGTTCCTGCTGGTAATGATAGAAAAGAATGTCCTAAATGCCATAAGAATCATTTGGGGCAATGCAGACTTGGACAAAACGTCTGCTATAAATGTGGAATGCCTGGACATATTTTAAAACATTGTCCGAAGTCCAAGCAACTGGTGACCAGCAGAGCATTTGTTATGACAGCTGATCAAGCTCCTCCAGACTCGACAGTAGTCACAGGTGAAATTTCATTAGCTGTATTTCATTCTCTAGCTTTGTTAGACTCAGGAGCTACGCATTCATTCATTTCT
>KV020217.1:0-19048 GCA_001598015.1 Dorcoceras hygrometricum | reverse complement strand
AGATATATTTGCAATATGGCCCCGGATCGGGATGTCAGGGTGCTGAGGAAAGCCCGCAATGCGGATGTGGTGGGTCACTTCTCGTCCCATGCGGCAGCGGTACGTCTTTCTTTCCCGAGCTTCAGCTTCCCCTCTTGTCTTAACACCGTTAACATGGTCTTCTTATCCCGTCGCAGGTCGTGGCGTGGGGGGGCGAGATGGTGAAGCGCCTCACTAAGGCCCATCAAAAGATGAACGCCTCCCGGGATCAATTCGACAAGGCTATGGGCCAGCACGCCGAGGTGCTCGCCCGACTCGAGGAGTTAGAGACTCTTCGATCTCGGGAGAAAGAGGCGGCGGAGGCTCAGAGGGAGGCGTTAGAGGCCCAGATGCTGGTGGCGAAGGAGGCGCATGAAGCCGAGAAGTCGGCTCAGGAAATGTTGGAGGCCGAGCTCGAGGAGGTCAAGTCTCGGGCGGCGCAGGACGCTGAGCGCTTGAAGCTCGAGGGAAAGGAGGAGTTCTTGAAGTCTCCCGAGTTTGACACCCTTCTAGGGAAGAAAGCTGGGGGTTTCTTCAAGAACGGCTTCTTCGGCTGCGTGGCCCAATGGAGGGCCAATGGCTATCCCGAAGAAGAACATCCAGCCACCTTCCTTAACGTGCAACAGGCCATCGCCGAGATGCCTGACGAAGAGGAGGTCCAGGAAGAGGAGGAGGACGAGGATGAAGAAGAGGGAGGAGATGGTTCCGAGGCGACTCCCCCGAGCTCCCCTCTTTCTTAATTTTCCTTTTGTTGTACTCCACATATTTTCTGTCATACTAAATGAAATGTTACCTTTCCCGATCTCGTTTTCCTCGTACTTTATTATTGAGCATGAGGCGAGTTATCCCAATGATACAAAGCTCCGACGCGAGGGGCCGTAGTTAAAATCATCTAAGTGCTGAATAATCATGCGTAACCGTCCGAGGCGATCTGAGCTTAGAATCCAATAATGTAACCCGAGCTATTAATCGAACAAAAGTAATTTGAACTAATAGCCGAGCATCATGATTCGAGTTATTCATCGACTAAGGCACCTCGAGCTCACAATGATACGGAGTAAATCGAGTTTTTATGCGAATAATCCGAACTCTTGTTAATGAACCAAAATCGCCAAGTGTTGGTTTTTAGGCCATGATTATAAAGGGGGGAGAACCTGAGCTTAGGCGAAGCTTCCGTCCGTTCACTAAGCTTCGGGCAAGTTCTTCCCATTTGTGTGAGGTGCCGAGCTGGTCGGGCTTATATGTTTGCGTAGAAGAGCTACGCGAATGTGCCAGCGTGGGGCTGGGCTTAGGTGCCGAGCTGGTCGGGCTTATGTATTTGCGTAGAAGAGCTACGCGAGTTTGCCAGTGCGGAATTGGGCTTATGTGCCGAGCTGGTCGGGCTTATGTATTTGCGTAGAAGAGCTACGCAAGTTTGCCAGTGCGGAACTGGGCTTATGTGCCGAGCTGGTCGGGCTTATGTATTTGCGTAGAAGAGCTACGCGAGTTTGCCAGTGCGGAACTGGGCTTATGTGCCGAGCTGGTCGGGCTTATACGCTCAGCTCGAGTCGTCACCCGAGGAGCTCGATAATTGACACCATGAGTTGAGAGAAAACATCTTTTATTTCATAGAGTGATTATTACAGATAGTAGGCCAGAGATAGTTACAGGTGCCAAAAGGAAAACCTAGGCATAGTACTTCCGAAGATGAATAATATTCCACGGCCGACGTCCTTGCTTCCCATGCGCATCCTCCAGATAATAAGCGGCGATTCCCGCTTTCCCGATCATCTTGTATGGCCCTTCATACTTCGGATCCAGTTTCCCCCTGTCACCTTGATATTGTATCTTCCTCCAGACGAGGTCTCCCAACTCATACTTTCGAGGTCGGACTCTCTTGTTATAGGATTGCTCCATTCTCCTTTGATAGGCTGCTAAGCGTACTGCTGCGCGGGCTCTTTTTTCCTCTAGGAAGTCCAGCTCGAGGCCCCTTATCTCATCATTATCTTCGGCGTATTCTATGACCCGAAGACTATCTTGCCCAATCTCGGCGGGTAGCAATGCCTCCGTGCCGTATACCATGGAGAAAGGTGTTTCGCCTGTGGCAGCTCGGGTGGTAGTTCGATAAGTCCAAAGAACACTGGGTAATTCATCCGCCCATCTACCCCGAGCAGATTCCAGTCGCGCCTTGAGAGCTTGCACGATGGTTCGGTTCGTGACCTCGACCTGTCCATTGCTTTGAGGGTAGGCCACCGAGGTGAAGACTCGCTCGATTTTCAGTTCCTGACACCACGCCTGAACTTTAGCTCCGCAGAATTGTCTTCCATTATCAGAGATAAGTCACCGAGGTATCCCGAAACGGCAGACGATGTTTTTCCATAGAAAATTCAACACCTCGGCTTCAGATATCTTTGCCAAGGGCTCGGCTTCGACCCATTTTGAGAAGTAGTCCACAGCAACCAACAAGAACTTCCTCTGTCCCCCGGCTGGTGGGAAAGGTCCCACAATATCCATGCCCCATTGATCAAACGGGCACGAAGAGATGATAGTCTTCAAGGGCTCGGTGGGCTGCTTTTGAAGATTAGCATGCTTTTGACAGCCTCGACAAGATCGGACGAGAGCAGTAGAGTCTTGTTGCATAGTAGGCCAAAAGAATCCTGCTAGCGTAGCCTTCCGAGCCAGAGCTATGGCGCCGAGGTGATTTCCGTAGCATCCCTCGTGAATCTCTCTCAGGACATATTTGGCCTCGTCGGGCCCCAGGCACTTTAGCATAGGTCGGGAAAAAGACCTCTTGTATAACTTGTCGTTCAAAACAAAGCGTAAGGCTCGGCGCTTAAGTTCCCGAGCTCGCTGTGGGTTGTCGGGCACTACCCTTCGTAAAAGGTACTCCAAGATATCATGTCGCCAATCCGAGGTAAACATTCTCTCCTGATTTTGCTTGACCTGATAGACTTGCGATAGCAATTCCTTCCCCTGTACTTCCTTACCCGAGGCTGGAGCAAGGGAGCTAGCCATTTTGGCGAGCTTGTCTGCCTTTTCATTGTTTTCCCGGGGTACTTGCTCCAGAATCACCTCGGAAAAAGCCTCTGTCAGTTTATTCAGTGCCTCCGCGTACTTCACCATCTTTTCATTATTGATATCGAACTTCCCGTTGCTTTGTTGAATTACCAACTGGGAATCAGAATAAAGAAGGACCCGAGCTATTCCCATGTTTTTAGCAGCTCGGAGTCCGATGAGCAAGGCCTCATACTCAGCTTCATTGTTGGAGGCTTTGAAATCAAGATTAATCGCCAAGCTTGTTTCCTCTCCCCAGGGGGATACCATAACTACCCCGACACCGCTTCCCGAGGAACAAGAAGACCCGTCAACATACACTTTCCATCTCTCCTCTTGCTCGAGGTGCACTGTTTCTGCCAAGAAATCCGCTAAGGCCTGCGCTTTGATGGCTGCCCGAGGTTTAAACTGAATATCATACTCACTAAGCTCGGTGACCCATTTAACAAGCCTTCCAGAAGCATCTGGGTGAGAGACAATTTGCTCGAGCGCGCTGTTAGTAAGCACTGTGATCGGGTGAGAGAGAAAGTATGGCCTGAGGCGTCGAGCTGTAATAACCAAGGCCAGAGCCAGCTTTTCCTGCGTAGTATAATTCAGCTCAGCGCCTTTTAGAGCATGGCTCACGAAATACACAGGTTGGTGTACCTGTCCTTCCTCCCGAACTAATACCGAACTTGCTGCTAGTGGAGTAACGGCGAGATAAACAAATAATGGCTCCCTGAGCTCAGGCTTATTTAGAACGGGCAAGCATTTCAAATATTCTTTCAACTCCTGAAACGCCTTTTCGCTATGTTCACTCCACTCGAACTGCTTAGCTCGGCTAAGAATTTTGAAGAAAAGAAGGCTTCGGTCAGCCGACCTTGAAATAAATCGAGAGAGAGCAGCAATTCTCCCTGTCAACCTCTGAACCTCCTGAACATTCCGGGGTGAACACATAGAAGCGAGAGCTCGTACCTTCTCGGGATTAGCTTCAATTCCCCGACGAGTCACCATATAGCCCAAGAATTTTCCTGTTCAAGCTCCAAATAAGCATTTACTCGGGTTAAGCTTGATTTGATAATTCCGAAGAGTGCGGAAAGTCTCCTCGATGTCAGATATAAAGCACGCCTCCTCCCGAGATTTAATCAAAATATCATCGACGTAAACCTCGACGTTTTTCCCGATTTGTTCCTTGAATACCATATCCATCAGTCGTTGGTATGTCGCCCCTGCATTCTTAAGCCCAAAGGGCATAACCACATAGCAGAACGTTCCATCCGCCGTAATAAAACTGACCTTTCGCTGATCCTCCTCGGCCAGTGGTATCTGATGGTAACCCTGATAAGCATCCAGGAAGCTAAGCAACTCGTGACCCAAGGTGGAATCGACAAGTTGATCTATCCTCGGGAGAGGATCGACGTAAACCTCGACGTTTTTTCCCGATTTGTTCCTTGAATACCATATCCATCAGTCGTTGGTATGTCGCCCCTGCATTCTTAAGCCCAAAGGGCATAACCACATAGCAGAACGTTCCATCCGCCGTAATAAAACTGACCTTTCGCTGATCCTCCTCGGCCAGTGGTATCTGATGGTAACCCTGATAAGCATCCAGGAAGCTAAGCAACTCGTGACCCAAGGTGGAATCGACAAGTTGATCTATCCTCGGGAGAGGATAACAATCCTTGGGACAAGCTTTGTTTAGGTCTCGAAAGTCTACACACATCCTCCATTTCCCGGTGGCTTTCGGCACGAGGACGACGTTGGACAACCAAGTGGGGAAATGCACCTCTTTGATATGGCCCGCTTGCAATAGGTCCTCAACCTGACTCCTGATCACTGCGTCTTTCTCGGGCCCAAAGTGCCTCCTCTTCTGAATAACAGGTCGAGAACCCGAGGAGACATTCAATCTGTGTTCCATCACCTCACGCTTTACCCCTTTCAGATCGGACGGGGACCAAGCAAATATATCTTTATTTCTCTCCAGACATTGAACCAACTGCCCCCGCACCTCCTCGGGAAGAGATTTAGTAATTTTAACCATACCAGAAGGAGGGACGAGGGCCACCTCTTCCTCCTCATCTTCCGTGGTCAGCTGAAGATCTTCCTCGACCAAGTTTACACCTCTGTCTTCCCGAGCCCTAGGATAATCCTGAGCTCGAGATTTAGCCGCTTTTCGTTCAACTCTTACTTCCTCGACATAATATTTTCTTGCCACCTTGCGATCCCCGAGGACCTCTCCCACAGAATCTCCTACTGGAAACTTAATCTTTTGGTGCAAAGCCGAGGCCACTGCCGAGAACGTCGCCATGGCTGGCCTTCCAAGAATGACATTATACGAAGAAGGCGCATCCACCACAGTAAATTCCACTACCTTTGTCTTCCTATACTCGTCCGACCCGAGCGACATAGGTAGCTGAACAGCCCCCACGGGCTGCAAACAATCCCCAGTGAATCCATACAAAGGCGTGTTCACTGGTTCCATGCGATATTCCCCGAGATCCATCTGGTCCACGGCACTCTTAAAGAACACGTTGACCGAACTTCCTGAATCCACGAAGATACGGGCCACTTCATAATTGGCAATAATAGCCCTGATAACCAACGCATCATTGTGTGATTTTGCATCCAGAGGCATGTCCTCGGGGCCAAAGGAAATGGTATGTCCCGAGCGTCTATTCCCGACTTACATGATTTCCATCCGCCTAAGTCTTGTCTTCCTCGCTCTATTGGAGTCCCCATCAGTAGGTCATCCCGAAATCATGTTAATAAATCCTCGGGGTTGAGGCGTATTTCGCTCCCCTCGATTAGGTTGCTGATCCTGCCCCCGAGATGTTCTACCCCGACCCAGGGCCCCGCCGTTAAGCTGCCTATCGTCCTTCCGACGAGGCCTCTTCTCCCACCGACGTGGCTTGTCAGCCACCAGCGTTGCGCGTACGTCGGGGTTGTTTTGTAAGATTCGTTCCAACTCCTGGTCCCATAAACGACATTCCGCAGTAGTGTGACCATAGTCCCTGTGAAAATCGCAAAACTTGTCGGACTTTGGGTTCCTCGGGGCCCCATCACTACCCCGAGGATGTTGGACGACCTTCCTTCCATCACAAACTTGCAGAGCCCGAGCTTTGCTCACTTTCAAAGGTGTTCGGGCAGTAAACTCTCCTAACAGCAAGGGGGGCTCCTGTCTAATCGGCCTCAGCTGAGGTCTCTCCACCCGAGCATCTCGCCCCGCCCGAGGTGGCGGCCTCTGTTCGATTTTTCTCGAGGACTGTATCTCCTCCACATTAACATACTTCTCTGCACGACAATTGCAATGAATAACTCCAGCTTTGAATCTTTCAGCAAACTCATTAAGAGTTACTCCAGCATTCATATTTATGTTCTCAAAATTCTCGATGACTAGAGTGAGCTTATTTTGCTTTGGTTTGATCATTTTCTTCACATATCTAGATCAGCTTTGGCCAAATTTCCTTAGTGGTAGAACACATTTTGATCTTGCTTATGTTCTTGTATAAGGTTTTGTATATAATATCTTTGTAAACATTGTCCAAGTGGCCTTCTTTTTTTCTTCAAATGTCCATTCACTCCCCGGATTTTCTACCATTTGAGGAACTTATTAGTTATGCCGGAGGGGGTGTTGATCATCATGACCTTCATTGGTCTATCAGTTATACAATATCACATGTCATTATCTTGTGCTGCAAGATATGTCTACATGCATTTCAGTTACCATAATTTTCCTCGGAGAACATACAAATTTTTCTGAAAGAGGCCATAAAAGATATTATGGATATCAAAAGTCAAGAACAACCACTCAAATACTACTTATTGTGGATTGGTAGGTATCTACAGAGGGGGGGTGTTAAATAAACACTAAGTATTTTAAAAATATGTTACTGTAGAACTTATCAATTATTAGTTGACAATGTTCGGTTCTTGGCTATCCAGTGAAAAGATAATTTGTGAGAGTGTATAGTGGATATCTTAGAGCCAGTGATATGTAAAAGTGATAACAAATGCTGGTAGTGTGTAATGTAAAGCAATATAAGACACTACGTTTCCCACAGACGGCGCCAATTGATGTAGCCAAATAGTTCAGCCGACGAGCTGCTACCACGTCGAGGACCTCGGGGACGTCGGGCGTCGGGGATTGGTGAGTATGCGCGTATTCCTGCAACCAACGAACACTTGTCAAAGGGCGCCGGAGATGTGTCCGGCGAAGCCCCTCCGATGCTTAAGTCAGCCGTGCACGAGGGCAAAAGTGAGAGGACCATAGGCTGTGTGCGAGAGAGTGCAATAATGAGTTAATGATCATAAGAGAACAAAACCTGGGGGTATTTATAGAGGGGCTGGGCAGATGAGCCGTCTCGTTGGCACGTTCTTGTCGAGACGTGGGTGAGATCGTGCGCACGTCTCCCGCATAATACGACCCACGTTCTCCGCCTTTTGCGGAAGTGCTTTAACACATCGGGTTGGGGTCCTCGGGAGAGGTCTCGAACTTATATTGTCTCCTCTCTTTTCCATAATGAATGAGTTCGGGCGATTCCCGAGCGTATGGCAAGGTCTTGACGACAATCCCGAGCTCCGAGCTCCGAGCTCTACGCGCGCCTCTTGATCACTTTCGCCCTCGATGATGTAGGTAGAGTCGATGCTTATTCCTCGGGCCCGAGCTACTAATGGGGGGCATCAAATGTATATCTTAGGAAAATATGAACTTAAATGGTGAATAAAAATTGTTAAGAAAAATAGTCGAGGTAAACGTTGATTCGTTGTTCCTTAAATGATATTTAACACCCAACTGATACTTCGTTTCCTAAGATATAACGACTACGAATTTTTAAATAGTAGCACTACAAATTTTAAAGTGGCACGAACTTTGAAATACTTATAACATATAAATTTGATGTAAAATTTCTATGATCGAATTTTAAGCCCTAAAAAATTTCAAGTCCAAAATTGTACGTCTTGTAAAATTATTTAAAAGTTTCAAATTAGATGATAACAAATTTAATTCTAAAGTTTAATTTACGAGTAAAAACTTCAAAAATTCAAACCAAGAGTTTATATATTGCAAAAAATTGGATTTCAGCGCTGATTTAAAAATTTGCATGAAACTAATTCAGAGAGAAAGAAGAAAGAAAGATGCCCCAAGGGTACATGCAAGTTGGTAAGACCTGTGGAGATGTGGGAGTAACCTCCCCGACTTCACGGGTTTGATTCTCGTGTGGAGCATATTCCCCACTGAAATATTGTGGGGATATGCTCTGAGAATTAGTCCGTTATATGGGCCCTCTCCCCCGGGCTCCTATCTACTCGTGCATATCCTCGATTTACCTACATGTATGGGATGAGCCTCTGACCTATACAGGAGGTTAACCTATTAATGGGTTAACTTAAAAAAAGAAAGAAAGATTTGTTGTTTTTTGGAATGCAAATGGGGGTCATATTTATAAAGTGAACAATTACGATTGAAAGGACACATCTTTTCATAAAATATTGCAACCTTTCGATTGCATAATTTCAACTCACATCCATGTGAGAAACGATTTTCATTCAACTCACTTGGCCACAGTGGTCGAGTGAATCTTTATTTTTTTTTGTCTTTTAATTATATTAATATATTCGATATAAATATTATAATGTATTTGTTTGTTGTAAAAATAATTAGTTCATCCCATAAAATTACAAAAAGCCCAAAATAGTAAAAAGTCCAAACCCGTTGCTAATTAAACCCGGTCCAAGATGAATCAAAAGGGAGCCAAAACAGTTAAAACGGGTGGACGTGGTTCGTGGATCAAGACAACGAACATGGAACTGAAGAAACTCCCCATGACGAGATAAAAAAGACAATCAACAGAGAGAAGAGGATCCAACATCACTCAGAAAACTGCACAAATTCTCTGCACAAAACTTATGCAAAAGCGTCACTCAAGTTTCCTAGTTTTTATTAGAATTCTTTACATTCAACGTTCAAGCTTTACTTTTATTAATTCTGGTTTATTGTAAATCTTCTATATTTTTGTTGAAAACACAAATTATATCAGGGATTTATTCATATAATTTTAATTTTTTTATTTTGTTTTTGGTGTCATATTAGTTTTGGAAATTAGAACTAACGATCAATTTGGTTATCGCTTTCGTTTGATTTATGAGAAGTTAGATTTTTCACATTTTTTACACAAATTGGTGCTTGAGCACTTGGCACGCTCAGCAATTTTCGAAAAAACACAAAAAAAAATTGGCACGCCCGGTGGGACCATGATATCCAACAATCCCCCGCTTTTTGGATCTGTTTCTACATATCAGAATCTAAATTTTTGATATGATCATTTTTCGGGGGTGTTCATGAGCTCTACCACAACTCACATAGGCTCTCACACAGCCCAAACACCAAACCCGTAAGTTACGTGCATTTAAAATGTTTTGAAATCAAAAAGAAGCACGCAACTGGGAAACCATATCGAAGTCAAGCTGGACCAACAGCTCTGCAAGCTGGTCCGGATTACCAGCAGCTCTGCGAGCTGGTTTAACACAAACGATCTGGTTCCTAAAATTTTGAGCTGCAATAGCTCAGTGTTCTTGAAATGTTTGTGCATCGAGATACAAATTGAGTAATGATTAAAATCATGCGGAAATAGCTCAAGCTGAACTCTTATATTCGAAAGCTCATTTACGGTTTTATGCGTAGTAAACAAATATGTAATGTGTGAATGTAAATGCAGTAAGCAGTAAAGAAATACGCTGATTTGTTTATGAAAGTTCAGAGCTGAATCTCCTACGTCTCCCCTTCTTGCGCAATCGAAAAGGATTCCACTAGAAGAATTTGATTGCAGCGACCTTCGCTACAACTCGCTCCTACGACCAGCAGCCGCAGGAACTCCTAGAAACACCACTGCACACTAAGGCCGCAAGTTGTGTGTCTAACATCACTTTTTTTATGCCTCAGTGAGAAAAGCTACAGACACTTCTTTAACGTATCAATGCGAAATACAACGTAGACTTGTTTAACGTCTCTGTCCAAAGACTACAATGGAGAGTTTTCAATTTACATTCACTCTATTCTGTTTCGTTCAACTCTCAAATGTGAGTGAATGTATATGTGTGTGATATTTACAGTGTAAGTGCAATCTCTCAAAGATAAAATCTCACACACTGGGAAGTGCTCTTGTCTGAGCTGGTCTCTCAATGTCTTCTCAGGGTTGTGCAGTAGATTTGTATTCTATTTATCTTCTGCACACCCACTCTCTCTGATCGGCTCTCTCTGTATCTCCTTTCTCCTGCTCTTGATATATAAAGTCGATTAGCAGATTTGTCCGTTGGACACAAGCTTGTAGCCGTTTGAAAAGTCCTCTGTTATTGTTGTACTTGTTTCCTTTGGCTTTTAATACGTTGCAGGCTTTATTTGACTTGAGCTCTTTTCATCGGCGCTTCTGCAGCCTTTGCTAGCTTCGAGCTCTGCTTTTCTCGATCAAACAAATTAGTTTGTCGCCTAGTATCCTGAGATTAAACTAATTTTGATATGGAACATGGCTTCTGATTTGCTCTACCAGCTGGTGTCCTTCTAGCTGGTTTTCTTCAGCCGTTTTCATTTGAGCTGGTTTCCTTCCCAGCTGGTTGCTTTATTCACTACAGCCGCATTCTGCTTCCCCGTCATAAGCATCCAGCTGCTGAGGTCCTTGATCAGGTTTTCTCTTCCCTGATCTGGTTTATCAGCTCGACTCTATTCTTCTCATCAAGAGCTATTGTGTGCTTGCTTGTTCACTTGGTCCATTCAGATACCTCATCCAACCTATCGGCAAGCACACATTTCTTTCACTGGTTGAGCTGCAATCCAGCACCAGTGAATATATCCCATCGTTTTTGGGATATAATGATCAGTTCTAATTCAGTCTTCCCAAGGACTGAGATCCCTATGATGAACTGATCATAGTTGCGCTTAGATATCCGACATGCACTTGATCACTACGCTTGTCTATGCAACGACACTTTAACACTGCACTTGTACGCTGCACTTGATCTGTGCTTGAGCCGTTCTATGCTTCATATCTCTGCGCTTGATCTTCGTGCTGCTCCTGCTCCAGGCTGGTGAACCAGCTTGGTGTTTCCTGCATTCTGGAAGTAAACTACTGAACTAGCTTGGGCATCCCGTTACTGTTCCAGCTAGATATCTTCGACCAGTCCAACTCAGGCGTCCCCTCACTGTTCCAGTTTGGATATCTTAATGAATACTCCAGAGTAAGCAAGCTGCGCATTTCACGTAGAGCGTTAGTAAAATAATAGCAGATTTTGTGTGAATCAAAACTTAGATTCTGATATGATAAATGGATCCAACAGTTTTGATTCACACAAAATCTGTTATTATTATACTAACGTGTTACGTGCGATGTGTAGCGCACTTGATTAAGGAGACAGTGAGACATCCAGACTGGAACAGTAAGGGGACGCCCAAGCTGGAACAGTTAAAGATGTCTACGCTGGAACAGTGAGGGGACGCCCGAGCTGGTACATCACAAGATGAACAGGGTGCGAAGAACATCAAGCTGGTTCACCAGCTTGGTACAAGAGCAGTTCAGAGATCAAGCACAGAGAGGTTCAGTGAAGAGCAGAACAAGCACAGATCAAGTGCAGCGTACAAAGACAGTGATCAAGTTCAGGTCGGATCACTAGCGCAACTATAATCAGTTCATCATAGGGATCTCAGTCCTTGGGTAGACTGAATCAAAACTGGTTATTGTATCCCAAAGAAGAAGGGATACAATCACTGATGCTGGATTGCAGTTCTGATAAGGTTTAAAGTATCCTTGGAGAACTGGCTCAATCAACCAGTGAAAGAAATGTGTGCTTGCTGATGGTTTGGATGATGTGTCTGAATGGACCAAGAGAACAAGCAAGCACACAGTGGCTCTTGACGAGAAGAAAAGAGCTGAGCTGGTAAACCAGATCAGGGAATAGAAAACCTGATCAAGGATCTCAGCAGTTGGATGCTTATGATGGGAAAGCATAAGGCTGATGTAGTGAAAGAAGCAACCAGCTGGGAAGGAAACCAGCTGAGAAACCAGCTCAGTGGGACGACCTGCTATGTGTAATGAACAATATGGCTCGAAGCAGCTCAAGAGCACTCAAGAGCAGGAAAGATCAGAACAAGAGAAGTTGCGAGCAAGAGCAGATAAGAAGAGAAGAAGAAATCTTTGAACAGCTCGAAGTAAAGACCAGCTCAGCACAAATTAGAACGGAGATAAGTTGCGAGCAAGAGCAGGAAAGAGCAGAACAAGAGAAGTTGCGAGCAAGAGCAGATAAGAAGAGAAGAAGAAAGCTTTGAACAGCTCGAAGTAAAGACCAGCTCAGCACAAATTAGAACGAAGATAAGCTGGAAAACTGGTTAAGGTCAAATTAGTTCGGATAGCATGACAGATACTATCAAATCTACGAGCAAAGTAATTTGAATACAAGACTACACGAAGATTGTTTTTCAGTATTCAAATTGATTTGCTTGCATTGTCTTCTCAAGTATAGTGCCACGTGCTTAAAGTGAAGAAAATCCTGCAACGCATTAAAAGACAAAGACGCAAAGTACAACAGTGTCAGAAAACGTTCAACGACTACAATTTTGTGTCCAGCGGAGTAAACTCTATGTCAGGCTATATATATGTCAAGAACAGGGAACAAGAAAAAGGAGTGAGACAAGAGGTGCACAAAAAGAAAAGACGAGCGCAAGAAGAGCGAAGTCAATGAAGTGTTGTACAAATCCAAAACGAAAAACAGAAAAACGCACAACACAAGCTCTGGGAAGACATTGGTGAAACCAGCTCGGACAGGAGCACTTCCCAGTGTGTGAGATTTTATCTTTGAGAGATTGAGCATACACTGTAATACTCACAGATGATTCACTCACATATATTTGAGAGAGCTGATTATATTAGTTGAGTGAATAAAAAACACGACTTCCTTGTAGTCTTTGGACAGAGATGTTAAACAAGTCTATGTTGTCTTTCGCACTGAGACGTTAAATAAGTGTGTATAGCCTTTCACGACTTCCTTGTAGTATTTGGACAGAGACGTTAAACAAGTCTATGTTGTCTTTCGCACTGAGACGTTAAATAAGTGTGTATAGCCTTTCTCACTGAGGCGTGAAAGAAGTGAAGTTAGACACACGCAGCTTACAGGCTGGTGTGCAATGGTGGCTAGGAGTTCTTTCGGCTGCTGGTCATAGGATCGGGTTGCAGCAGGGGCCGCTGTAATCAAAGTTTTCTAGTGGATCCTTCCCGATTACGGAAGAAGGGAAGACGTAGGAGATTCAGCTCCGAACTTACATAAACAAATCAAAGCGTATCGTTTTACTACTTTCCGCATTTACATTCATATGCATTGCATATTTAACAACTGCATTAAAAAAACCATTAATGAGCTTTTGATTATAAGAGTTCAGTTTGAGTTATTTCCGCATGATTTTATTTCATTACTCAATTTGTATCTCGATGCACTTAAGTTCAAGAACACTGAGCTAATGCAGCTCAAGATTCAATAGACCAGATTGCTTGTGTGTCGGACCAGCTTGCAGAGCAGCTGGTAGAACACCCATACAATCCGATTTCAAGCTGTGTGCTGCTTTTGTCTCTTTATCTTAAAATTGCACGTAACTTAAGGTTTCAATATCTTATACTGTGTGAGAGCCTATGTGAGTTGTGTTAGAACTCACGGACACACGTTGTTTTCGATCACAACATTTGGAATTAGAGCGCTTTTGCGATCTGGTACCCCGTATGATGGGACCAAAAATGATGGATAGTGACCCGATGATCTATCAAAATACCCTCGTTTGGACTTTCAAGTTGTTATCATTTGTTGAGTGGATTAAGTTCAAGTTCTTGGTTGTACAGATTAGTCCTCATTACTCGAACCATCATTGAGACTCTACATGATAGTCGCCTCACTTTGTCTCATTTACCGACTCCGTGAGGTCATCAGGTGGTGAGGTTGGGTGAGGTCACGATGCATGAAAGATTCGATGCTTTGTTGTCGAGGATTCATCGCTCGCCTTGGTGCATGATATCTTATGTTGTCTGAGAAGATAATAGTGTGACATCTCTGGCCAGAATACTAGATGAGTTTTAGGTGGATGAGTTTACCTAGTAGCACATGTGATGTCACTATTTGATCTCCGAGATGTATCAATGGCTATCAAATCTCTTACGACTCTTGATTTACCAATTGTCGTTGATTTTGGTCGGGCTATATGAGATGAAAGGATTGTATTGTACGCTAACCATGACCAAATGGTTCTTGCAGGCACTATCAATGATACTATGGGATCATGGGACGATGTTGCTAGACGCTTTACCATGATCCGATGGGTAAGTCTGAAAATATATTTTCGGAGTGACAAGGATTTGTGAGCCCACGGTTACCTGTATCCCTGAACCATTGAGGGTCACACAAGTACTGTTTCTCAATTCACGTACAAAAATGGTACTCAAAAGTGTTGAGTATATAGTAGGAGGAAGGTTGGAAGTATGACTTCCAAAATTAGCTAAGGGAGTAAGATTTCCATATTTAGAAAATATGAGTGGAACTGTTATTTCTAGATTAGGTGGCCTGAAAACTTATTTTCACATCATAGTGTACATTTTTAGAAGCTGTACAGATCGATCCGATCTGATCATCGATCGGGATTATGAGAATACCACTATGATGGATTTGAAACCAATGTGCAATGGTCTTGGGCCTGGCCTGAGCCCATTAACCTGGTTTAAGACCATGAAATATCTATAAATAGGGAACTAGGGGGGATATTAATTTGCACCAAGTTGAGCAACCGACTCACTTCCTCCCCTCCTCCCCTCCTCCCACTCTTGATCGCTCCTCCTCCCGTCGTCGGCCATCGGACCCTGTTACGATCGTCTTGGAGAGGATATTCCGTCCATGAAACTATGGGAGATTCCGTACGTGAAACTTTTGTTGGTTTTCTAGTGCAAACCAGCAAAGAAATTGAGATCCCGGTCATGGACCAGATTAGGCGATGTTCGAGTTCAACTGTCGAAGGGCCACTCTCTCTGTGGACTCGTCGGAGCCGGGTGCCAATTCTCCAAAAGGCAAATATTCTAAACATCCTATGCATGTTTAGTGTTCCTTTTATTCACGTATGAGCACTCCCCGGCCGTGACCGGTTGGTGGCAGAAACAAAAAATTTTAAATCTTCCTGTCAAGGACGTGATCCGGATCCTCCGCTGCGCCAACATTATTGTAGTTGTTCCTGTTAGTAGATTGGAAACGAGAACCAACCAGGATGATCTCCACTGTGCAACTGGAAGGGGTTACTCAGATCTTCAAACAACATTCACCCAATCGAGTTACTCGTATTTCTGGTTTGAGCTTGGGCTTGAGGTTGATTTCCTCTCACGGTATCAGAATCAGAGTTCGACAGATTGTTCTTTACCATATTAGCATTTGGACATCGAATGGAAATAAAATATATCCTTGTATTTCAATTTTTATTAACCGTCAAACAACCAATCGATCATGTATTTATATATGGTCAAAAGAAACGGTAAAGAAGAGGGAAAAAATGAAGGTGGAAGATGTGTCCATATATTCACGTTTTTATCCATCTTTTTCACAAACAAACGTGTTGGTCCCGTTAGACGGGATACCAGATCGTGAAAACGCTCTGATACTGTTGGATCTGTGTTTACAGATCAAAATCTGAATTTTGAAATACACAAAACCTGCTGATTATTTACTAACAGTTTAATTGAGATGTGCAGGTCTGACTTAGAGACGAATCAGTTGAGCAGCAGTGAACTGAACCAGATCTGATGCCGTAGCTGAACCAGATCTAAGAATAGAAAAACGCGATTTCGGAGGCCTAAATGAAGGCATTTGGCCAAAAAGCGACTTAGCCCACTGCATAGCGGTGAGCTTTGCTCGTTGGACCGTTTCGGAGGGGGTAGCACCGGTCTCGAGCAAAAATATGAACCTGCAACGGAAGAAAGCTGGTACAGAGATAGAAGCAAGCTGGATGAAGAGAAATGTAGCAGCTCAGCAGCGAGCTGGATGAAAGAACTAATAGCAGATTGATTGAGAGCAGATAGCAGTGCAGATACAGATAAAATCTGAATTTTGAAATACACAAAACCTGCTGATTATTTACTAATAGTTTAATTGAGATGTGCAGGTCTGACTTAGAGACGAATCAGTTGAGCAGCAGTGAACTGAACCACATCTGATACCGTAGCTGAACCAGATCTAAGAATAGAAAAACGCGATTTTGGAGGCCTAAATGAAGGCATTTAGCCAAAAAGCGACTTAGCCCACTGCATAGCAGTGAGCTTTGCTCGTTGGACCATTTCGTAGGGGGTAGCACCGGTCTCGAGCAAAAATATGAACCTGCAACGGAAGAAAGCTGGTACAGAGATAGAAGCGAGCTGGATGAAGAGAAATGTAGCAGCTCAGCAGCAAGCTGGATGAAAGAACTGATAGCAGATTGATTGAGAGCAGATAGCAGTGCAGATTGAGGAGTAGTCCAAGCTAGAACAGTAAGGGGACGTCCAAGCTGGTCTAGCATTGGACAATTAGCCGGTACAGTGAGGGGACGCCCGAGCTGATCCAGCTAAGGACAACCAGATTGCAGAGTGGTCCTGTGAAAGAAGAAACCATCTGGGAAGGAAATTGGCTGGGAAACAAGCTCAGTGCAAACCAGCTCGGAGACCAGCTAAGGGAAAAACCAGCTCAGCAACCAGCTGGTAGAGACCAGCCCAGAGTTCAGCAACCAGCTCAGAGCAAAGCAGTTTGAACACAAGTATTGTGGAAATTGTATTGCGAAGTTCAAACTGATTTGTTGTATTGTCAAATACGCTGTTCACAGAGCTCAGAAGTCAGCAATGGTTGCTGCAGTGCATTTAATGAAAAGGAGCTTAAATTCAACAAAGCCTGCAAAAGCATCAAAAGCAAAAGGACACAAGGTACAACTTTGTCAGAACTTTTCAGAAGCCTTTACAACGGCTACACCCTTGTGTCCAGCGGATAAAATTGCAAGAGGCCTTATATCATCAAGCAGCAAGTAGTAGACTAGTAGAGAACGGGAAGACAACGAGTTATCAGCTTGAAGAAGCACTTCCCAGTGTGTGAGAAAACAAAAGAAAGAGAGAGCTTACACTGTATATTTCTCACACACAGATTCACTCACATATAAGAGCAGTGAGCTTAACAGAATAGTTGAGTGAATCATAAACACAAATCATTGTGTTGTATTTCGTACTGAGACTGTGACGCCCAACCCACGTGGTCACGAAATTGGGGTGAAATAAAATTTTAGAATAAAATGAAGGGCTGAAAGACAATTTGTTATAAGCTGTATTCCTCATAACTTAAAAAAATAATGAAACACAAACATAACCTATCAGGCGAATACATAAGCGACGCCAACTACTGAATATTTGTGGAAAATAGATTCTATTATACATTGCAATTGCGGTTTTACAACAGCTGCCATTCTACTTGAATTACTACTGTTGTAACTGATCATCTAAAAAAAATGAAAGACTACATCAGCTATGACACGGAAAACGCTGGCCATCGATAAACACAACACAACCCAGCAGCTGTTTCAGGATTCACCTCCCATTCGCTCCTCAGCTGTCGACCTGCACCATTTTAAAAGCTAATGAGCCTAGGGCTCAGCAAGTAAAATCTGAGTAATATCAAAGACAGTTAACGCAGGCAGACATCTGATCAATACATAACTGAGTTAAAGGAACATCAATACTTAAACATTCTTTCGTAAACATTTCTCAAACATTACTTTCTTTCATTCATAAACTTGGAGATGGGGATAATAGCCCAGATCTCATCATCATCATTTTCTTTTGATTTATGGCTTAGAAGCTCTCCTTAGGTCTGTGTTGCACTTTGATCAAAATGACTTCCGATATCAGTTTTAGCATATAGCTCATATGAAAGGGTAGCCGACATCTGGACGACTACTCACCCTTCTCCTTGGTGACCGTCTGTTATCTATGCCATAAATCCTTAAAATAATCTTTTGTTCCTTTAAACTCTCATCTTTTCTTTGAAATTCTCTTTGAACATCATCGGGTTCCTTCATTTAAAACTCGCTTCCATTTTTAAAACTTTACTGAGTATCAGACTTTGACTATTGGAAGTGATCGCTGAAATGTAACCAGTTGTAACAAAATGGAACAGTACTTGGAAATAAATAGATCTTCACTGCTCACAGTTAATGTGGAACAGCTGTAAAGATATTCGCTAACGTTGAACAGATGTGTCGAAAGAAAAGATGTCGTTAGCTTGCAACAGATATCAACGCAACTCAATTTAGTCAAATCAGCAGTCAATGAAATAAAATTGAACTCAACAGCTGATTCTTGGAACAACGAATGTAGTTGGTCAACCCAGTAGTCAACGCAACTTAAATGCATAATTTCAGACGTTGAATGAACCAACAACCAACCAAACTAATGCAACTGCTGATAGCAAATCAAAGCAACAGCTGATTAAGAATAAATGCAACAACTGGACACAACTAATACAACTGCTGAAACACTACTCAATCGCAACTGCTGAATACTGTTGGTGCAACATCTGCCAACAGCTGAATACGAACAATATAACTACTGAAACGCGAAACAATGCAACTGCTGAACACTAAACAATTGCAACTGCTGAATATTTTTGGTGCAACATCTGCCAACATCTGAATACGAACAATATAACTACTGAAACGCGAAACAATGCAACTGTTGAACACTAAACAATTGCAACTGCTGTCAGGCCTCGTGCTCACAACAGATAAACACATGCGGAAGCTATCAAAAAGTGGGTAAAATTTTCGCTTTTAGGCCCGACGGTTTTAAACATATAATTTAAAATAAAACGATACTTAAAATAAGTTTCCCAAATCATAAAACAAGCAACGACAAAGCATACCTAATCCATACATGTATCATATCCCCTACGGGTACAACAACAAAGCGCTGGGCATCCCCCTGGCTAACTGATACATATATAT
>KV020215.1:0-18062 GCA_001598015.1 Dorcoceras hygrometricum | reverse complement strand
ATTACATTATGCTAGAACATGAAACAAACTCACAAATTTAGAAGCGGATGGAGAGAGCTGTTCAGACTGGAAGTGTGTTTATCTCAAGAACCATGCTCTGATACCAACTGTAACGACCCGACTTTTCATAAAAACATTTTAGAAGTTTGGGGTTCGAATTAGTGGAACTAAAAATCTCAATCTGGGTTACGCGGCAAGTCGCTACTAAAATTTTGGACTAAATTGCAAATAAATGCAACTCATGAACAACGAAGAGAATCAGCTGATGGTATATAAAACGCGAAACTAAATACTCAGCTGAACACATTAACATAGTGCGGACTGGAACAACATCTAATAGGAATTCGAAATAAAATTGTTTACATCTTTAAATAAGAAGGTTATAAAGATTTCTACAGAAATAAGGGAACTAGAAATCTATTATCATAAAAAAACTATAACTAAAATTTCTGTACATCAACATCTGAAATGAATCAAAAGAACTGGTTGTCCACGATAAACACAACTTTCCGATCAGCCACTCTCCATCCAGCTCCTTACTGTTCATCACCTGCACTCAATGAAAACTAGTGAGCCTAGTGCTCAGCAGGTAAAATCTGGGGATATCAAAAGCACATAACACAAGCAAATGACATCTGATACATAACTTGAATCTGAATAGCTTAAGAATAATTAAGCTGAATAACATAAATGTAATATCTGAAACGGATGAAAGCATAAGCATAAACGTTCTGAAATCATTTTCTTTACTTCTAATTAAAGAAGCATCTTTAAACTTTCTTTAGAGCTGTGATTTAAAATCACACTTGCGCTCTTCTTTCTTTTCTGAAATTATGACAAAGACACTTGTACATTTGGTCCAATTCGCTTGATCAAACTCCTGATATCAGTCTTAGCATAAAGCTCATGGTGAAGGGGTAACATATCCGTCAATCCGTAATCCTGATCCTTCCTATTTGAAAGGGCACACGGTTCGTCAGCCGCGCACTCACCTTTCCTCTGGGTACAATTTGTTGCCAAAGTCATAACTTAAAACTTTTCATAAACATAACCTTTCTTCTCTTTATTTTCTTTCTAAAATATGTTTTCCTTTCTTTCTTGTATGATTTACTGATTTTCCGTTAGTTCATTGATGTTCTGGAACACTTCGAGAATTCTCTGTAATACTTGCGAAGATGAAAACTGAATAAAAATACTACTTGAATCTGTCAAATGAATCGAATAATTCTTTCGAATTGAAGTGAAAATGAACAAGTAACATCTGACTGAACACAGACGTCACGAGGAAGAAGAAACAATTCAGCTGTCAGCTGGTCAACTCAGACGTCAACTCCTTTTAAATGAAGGAACTCAGTTGTTGGTAAAACGAAATACTTCAGATGTCAGTTGGTCAACTCAGTAGTCAACACAACTTAACAAAGAGATTCAGACGTTGAGCAAACCAACATCTGAACACCAACTAAAACAACATCTGAATACAAAGTATGGTAACAGCTGAATATAATTAACGCGACAGCTGAACTCAAACGAATGCAACAGCTGAACACAAAATAATGCAACAGCTGAACACAAACTACTGCAATAGCTGAACACCACACTTAGAATCAAGGAAAATCAGCTGTGGTTTAAGAACCCGATTTCAGACTTAACCATGAGAATAAACATGAACGATGAAGGTTTCCTTTGTCTGAATAAATAAAAATATCTCATGAAATTTCTGGAAATGGATCGAATAAGCTACTTGTAAGCTACTTCGAAGAAATATCTTTAGAATGCTCAAGAAAATACTGGAAGAACATCATAAAACCATATTTTAAAATCTTTCTGGATCAAAATACAGTAAACACGTACCTTTGTAAAAACAAAGCATGAACATACTTTCATATGAAGAACAGCCGTAGCTATCTTCAAATATTTAAAACACATAAACATGCATACAGAACTGAATATATGCTTTCATGAGTGAGCAAGAAACAGAGTTTACTTGCCTGAATTCTTTAACACAATCACAGCGGAAGTCCAGCAAATTACGTCCGCACCGTTTGCCTCCTTCAAAAATTTTGAAAGGTTTTTGCTCAGTTTCTTTATAGAGAGCACCGCTTGTTTTTAGAAAGTATTTTAGTTTGTAAATAATGATGCATGATGCGTCTAACACCCTATATATATGAATTACGATGCCTAAGCAAGAGACACGATATATCAATATGCAAAAGAAATTCTTTTAAAAGCGCTACTCTATTTAAAGATAAAGTCTGATTCACAAATGAAACCGAGATATTTTAGTTAAAAATAAGGATTCAATTGCCTTGCAATAATCGACATAACAGCTGCTGCAATTGCATTCTAACATCTAAAAATCTATTCATGAGAATAGAAGTCTGACTAAACCATAAAGCTAACAGTTGAATCTCAACATAACACAAAGTAACAACTGATGTTACGCACAAGACTGAGACTCAAATCAATATATGATGAAAGCTGATTTCACGTATCCTCAAAAGCTGAAATTCAATTGAAGTTGAATAATGTGAGACTCTCTTCCCACAATTAGTCAAATCTTATCTTATCTTATCTTATGGGCGATTAATTAAACTAACGTGTGTAATCGGTGAAATATAGTAAAAAAATTTTTTGCAAAAGCTGGTCATTCGTAACAGAGCTTAACAATGTTGATTTCCCAAAAGCTGTTGATTCATAAACAAAACGAAATAGTACAATGGTTATTGCATTTTATATTTGTCTATACAAGACCTGACCAGTAGCTACAACTCCAGATTTCACCAAACACTACCGCTAAAAGTGTAGAACTAAGTTATCCACAGGTCTCTATGTCTTCACGCGGTCACCCTTCTTTTAAGGAATAACTCTTGCTACCCTTGCCCAATCAATTCAGCTCTCTCTCCTACCTGTTGTCATGCACACATACAAAACAAGACAACAGCCGCATAAACTCCGGTGAGAAACAATCTCAGTATAATCAACAGGTATATGCCATAAAATAATAAAATGCATAGCGAAGCATATTAATTCTAAAATGCAATGAATATATCTCACTTCTTCGTCTCAGAACTGATTCCATTTCACATCAATGCCATCAAGATTCGTATACGATCTTGACATGGATATGCATCTAACGAAACCAACTCAGGCTTCGAAAATCAGGTCATCTCAGTCCTGGGCATTAGAATCAATTCATATTCTCTTCGTGTTATGCAATATCATGCAAACATAAAAGATCCACTACCTGTGATGGATCGACACATAAAACTCCAGTTCTAAATCAAGAACAGTTATCATAGAGTATGTGATTTTGTCGGGATGACTCAAGAAATCTCATTCTAGAGTAGTCTAATCACTGACTCTCACTGTCAAATTATACCTTCGTTACTATCTGTTCTGAGATACTTCAATTCTCACTTCTAAAGCTTCGTCTCACGAATTCCCAAGAACTTCACCAATTCAAATTCTGGTGTCTCAAATCAAGTTCCAAGGATTTCGAATTCAATCTTATTTATAGGAGAAGGTCTCTGCTTTTCTGCAGCATTTCCAATGTGTTCAATTCGAATTACACGTGTAATACTGAGTATTTTCCTACCAAAATAGGATAAACTCCCACCGCTTCAAAAACCAGATTCCTTCATCCATACATATCGATAACCAGATTCCTCTACTATTGGTTAAACTCCATCATTTGCTGTTCAGAACAAGCAGACGTTGCACAGTAGATATCTTACGACAAAATCAACGTTTTCTCTCAATAAATATCAGCAACAATGATCAACATTGTATTCGAAACGTAATATCAAAACGACGCCACGTCAACTAACTAAAACGACACCGTTGGAATCCACCAGCTGACAGCAGATATCTTTTGCAAAACTATTCAGATGTCGTAAAGAATCGCGTCATCTTTTCTGCCAGCAGCTGGTTTCGTTAAAACGACTTCAAAACGACGACGTATTGAATACGTCAGCCTTACTGTCAACAGCTGGTTAAACCAACGTCTGGTCATGCTAATTATCTCCAAAACGGCGACGCATTGAATACATCAGCATTGCTGTTAACAGCAGACGCAAAGCGTTATATTCAAAACTCTGTGTTTCAATTTATTGAAATGACGTCACTTCACCATCAGCGACTGGTTGCACGGAATAATTCAAACGACGTCGTAATGAATACGTCATCCTTTCTGTTATCAGCTGATGAACAGTATTTCATTAAAACGCGACGTTTTAAGCCTTCCATTAAACGATGTTGCTTCTTATCAGTCGACTGGTTCTTCAAACCAACAGCTGGTCATCCAGTTGCAAGCTTATTTCTCGCAATGCAACTACTGATTTGTTCATCGACTGGTTTCCAATAACTGGTCGTCTTCTACCAGCCTTTCCTCAGAACACCAGAAAATCATTTTCCTATCGAAATTCACCAACTTAACTTCAAATTTCAACCCGATTTCATTCGAAAGAACTTCATTTGAAAGTACAACATTTCCAGAAGAAATCCAAATCATCAATTAGGCTTCCTCAAAAACCCCTCGTCTGGAATTCCGTATTCATTAAATCTCTATATAATAATCTCGGGCATTACAAAGAATCCCTCAAATCTCATAATTTTCTAATTGTGGCCATAAAATGGCCTGGGCGTTACAGACCGAGTGCCCCAGCATGCAGATTATTCCTCGTCCTTGGGGGACACCTCGAGCCAGTCTATCTTCTCATTAGAACAGCTCTCATGTCCTAGCTGACCTCCCAGCTGGTCCTTCAACGAGGTGTATCGTACCCTGCTTGTGATCGGATCTTCACTGGATCACTGCGCTTGTACCTAGATTCGCACTCAATCACTGCCCTTGTGCGCTGCAATTGATCTGAACTTGAACAATTCTGCTCTTCATTCACTGCAATTGAACTCTGCTTGATTCTGCGCTTGAACTGCTCATCTGCTTTGCCAAGCTGGTGTTCCAACTTGAAGTCTTCTACGACCTGGTAAAGACAGTGTTGTTCCAGCTCGGGCGTCCCCTTACTGTACCAGCAAAGATATCTTCAACTCGACCAGCTTGAGCGTCCCCTCACTGTTCCGATTGGATATCTCTCTGTTTCCTCAATCAAGTACACTGCACATGTCACGAAAGCCGTTAGTCAAATAGTAACAGATTTTGTGTGAATCAAAACTTAGATTCTGATATGTAAAAAAGATCCAACACTCTGTGATGGTCAATAGGTGGTGAGATTGGGTAAGGTCCCGATGCATGTAGGAGTTGGTCCTTTGTTGTCAGGGATTCACCGCTCTCCCTAGTGCATGGATATCATATGCTATCTAAGGAGATAATAGTGTAACCAATCTTTGGCTAGAGTACTAGATGTGCTTTAGTGTAAAAGGGTTTGTCTAGTAGCACATGAGATGTCACTTTTGATCTCTAAGATTTATTACATGGCTATCGAATCTTAGTGACTCTCCATTTACCAATGGTCATTGATTCGATCGAGATATTTGAAATGAAGGGATCGTACTGTATGTTAACCATTACTTACTGGTTCTTGCAGGCACTATCAGTGATAAATAGGGGATCATGTGGATATGTTGCTAGACTCTTTACCATGGCTCGATGGATAAGTCGAAAAATGTGTTTTTTCGAGTCACAAGTAGTTGTGAGCTCACGACTAGATGTATCCCTGAACCATTGAGGATTACAAAAGTATTGGTTTCCCAACCCCTGAATGGATAAAAAAGTCAAAGTGTTGAGTACGAAGGAAGGGAGATTGAGAGTATGACTTCCAAAATCAGTTATAGGAGTGGAACTGCCGTATTTAGAATTAGTGGCCCAAAAATTGATTTTGCATCATAATGATCAATTTTGTGTACTGATCGCATCAGCGATATCATATATTCGATCGAATTATGATGACACCACAATGAAGGACTCGAAACTAATGTGCGATGAGCTTGGGATATCCAAGGCCCATCAGGAGGAGCCCATTAAATTATCTATAAATATATGGCATGGGAGTAAGTGTAACGACCACATTTTCGAATTGCAATTATAATAAGTTGAATGTTTGAATTGAATGATACTCAAAATGTATACTTGGCCAAAGACAATTAACCAAATACTTCTGGGCTAAATTGCGAAATTATAGAATTTTAGTTTTCGAACTCGAAAACATCTCAGAGCTTATAAAATGTGCAGAATACAAACAAACATTTACAAAATGATTTCACTCGGGTTACAGAGACTATATATGAAATATCTTATATAAGTTTTGTGCGAAATAAATTTTCTCAAAACTGAACTGAACAAAAACTATGAAATCTAGCTAGCGCAAAAACGTAGGTTCCATGATAAACACCACAGATCTGATCCAGCCTGCACTCATCAGTGAGCCTAGAGGCTCGGAAAGCAAATATAGAAATCACGAAGACAGGCAGCACAGGGAAAAAATAACTTTAAAATGATAAGCTGTAAACTGTAAGCTCGTAAGCTGATAAACTATAAACTGTAAAGCTGTAAACTGGTAAAAGAAGTAACTTTAAAGCATAACTTTCTCAAATACTTGGTTGTATAACAACCCATAGTAACTTTTGAGAAATCCTCAGGGAGGTTTTCTATTAGTTGTGCTCAACCCACATGGTGACGTTCAGCTTACTGAGGGGTGGGAGCTACCCACTGAACCTCAGGCAAGACACAATCTCGCAGCTGGGAGTCGAGGGTACGGGAGCCAGCCGACACCCCTCATTTTATTTTCAAATCAGCGTGCTGGCACTATTCATCAACAATCGGTTCTCAAAGGTTCAGGCTCAATATGCTATGAATGTATGCAATGCCAACAAACTCATGCAATGGCATACAATAAGGCACATGCAAATCAACACGAACAACAATAACAGGTTAGTAAATCATCACATAATACACGGCTAAGCAGACTCAGCTCACAGCCAGCCCAGAGACAACATGCATACCACAACTCAGCGCAAGCATTAAAAGTTACAGCAACTCAGCATATACACGACAAGGCTACGACAGCTCAGCTTACAGCCACTACGCTCACATGCTTATCCCAAGATGTAAATACAAGCTCAATTCGTACCTTACGCAGATCTTACCAAAACCTAAACTCAAGGCTTACGACTGACAGCAGAAATCACTCGCTGCGATGCTCAGGTTTCGGACACAACTCATGGCCAGAAACTCACAGCAAAGCCACACAGGGTTACAAATCTGCACAATATCTAAGAAGTCAGCTCTGCACAAGCTCACATAGCTCTCGGTCGAAGCTTCACAACACGGCCAGCTGCTACAACTAACGACAGAGCACTACCTCTCTCAAAAGGTAAATTCTAAGAACGGAAACTAACACCAACAGAACACGGTTACCTGAACCAAAGCTCAACTCGGCCGAAAATCGTGAAACACAGCCAACGCAGCTTCTCAGCGACTTCCTCCATCCCGACTCCTCTCTGCTCCAAACCATTACTGAAACATTGAGCTAGAAGAGGGGTTTCGAACCGAGGTATCCTCACCCAGAACTGACCGGCCAATCTCCGACGATCTGGAAATTACTGAGACGGGTGAACAGTAACCACTAAGTGTTTTGGAAATATCTGTCGGGAACTCTCTAGAGAGGATAAAGGGAAGTGTTGTCTAAAATGACCAAGTGTTGGTCAACGAGAGGGTATATATACTCACGCTCAATAGATCACGGCTACAGTGTCAACAGATCAGCTCAGACCTCAACACTGCATTCAGCCAAATGCACAGCTCAACACGCTGCCCACCAGCTCTCGTGTCTCGCAGCTCAGTTGAGAATGGATTTCTTGATGAGTTATAGGTCTACAGTCGACTATTTCCATGATGTGATCAGGTTTAGGCCTTGGTTTGGTGAGAAATGGGATTTCTATGGTAATTATTCCCGATCCAAGATCCCACTTGTCTTACCTATGAAGATGTTTGAGGTTTTGCCACTTGAGAACTCTGGAATTATGATATATGCTTTAGATATGACGTCCGAGCCTATTTTGGAGATTTTTTGTATTCCCATGGTCCGGAAGTTTCCTGATGTTTTTCCCGATGAGATTTCAAGTTTTCCTCCGACAAATGAAATAGATTTGAGATTTAATGTCAGGGTCAACCTCGATATCAAGAGCCCCATACAGGTTGGCACCGACGGATTTGAGAGAACTCAAGGATCAATTGCCTGATCTTCTGGAGAAAGCTTTCATTAGACTGAGCATGTCACCCTGGGGAGCTTCGATTTTGTTTGTCAAGAATAAGGATGGGACATGAGGATGTGTATCTGTTTTAGGCAGTTGAACATAAAGTGATAGTGAAGAACAAATATTCTCTACCACAAATTGATAACCTGTTTTATCAGTTGCAGGGTTCGGCTGTGTATTCCAAAAATTGATATTTTGTTTGTCAGAATTTGGGCTATATTTCCAATACAGCTTTTCGGAAGAGGTATGGACACTACAAGTTCCTTGTTATGCCTTTTGATATGACGAATGCTCCAGCTATCTTTATGGATTTGATGAAGGGTCTTCAGAGAGTTTATAGACCCGTTTGTTATTGTGTTCATCGATGATATCTTGGTCTACTCTAGGAATAATAGAGAGCAGAAGGAGTATTAGTCCTCCAAAATCTTCGAGACTCTTAGTTGTATGCCAAATTTTCTAGCTTTTGTAAACTGGAGAGGACCCAGAAATATATCTGAGGTTCATAGTTTCTTTGGGTTGGCCGGCCACTATAGACGCTTTATTGATGGATTTTCTAAGATAGCTAGGCCTATGAATCAGTTGATCTAGAATTGATTCGGAGATTTGTATGGATCGAGGAGTGTGAGTCCAGTTTCATTTTGTTGAAGGAAAAATTTAACCACTGCTCCAGTTTTTCCGTTGCCTGCAGGCTCATGTGGTTTTGTAGTGTATTCAGATGCATCGTTAAATGGACTGGGATGTGTTTTGATGCAGAATGGGCGAGTGATTGCTTATGCTTCTCATAAGTTGAAACCTCATGAGACTCGCTATCATGTTCATTATTTAGAGTTAGCTGCCATTGTCTTTGCGATAAAGATTTGGCGCCACTATCTTTATGGTTAGCAATTTGTTGTATACACCAATCACAAAAACTTGCAGTACATCTTCACGTGGTCTGATATGAACATGAGATAGCATCGGTGGTTGGAAAAGCTCAAGTATTTTGGTTGTGAGATTTAGTATAAACCAAGGTGGTTGAACCTTGTTGCAGATGCCCTTAGAAGAAAAGAACAGAATATGATGCTTACATATCTGAATATTTTGAAAGTTATGAACATTTGGGAACTTCAGGATGGAGATTTCAGCCAGATGACGACTACTTTATCGTTTCTTTTGTTCAAGTTGAAGCAACATATCATATCTGATATTAGAACAGCACAGGGGACTAATCCGTATATTCATGAGCTGAAATGGAGGTCCTAGACGGGTCAGTCAGATGACTTTAATTTTGCTCCAGATGGATGTATATGCTTCCAGGGAAGATTATTGGTTCCAAATCTGATAAATTTGAAGGAATCGATACTGATAGAATCCCATTGTATTCGCCACAGTGTCCATCCTGGGAACAAGAAAAGGAATCATGCCTTGAAATCAAATTTTTGGTGGTGAAGGAATGAAAGGTGATATTTCTGATTTTGTGGCTCGATGTCTGATTGCAAGCAGGTCAAGGTAGACAAGATGAGACCTGGTGGTATGTCGCAGAGTTTGGAAATGCCACAGTGGAACTGGGAATATGTTGCCATGGATTTTTTTACCCACTTACCTCGTTCCAACCGAGGTTGTGACATGATCTAGGTGGTGATTTACAGACTATCTAAGTCAGCTCACTTCATCCCTTATGACCTAACATGCTCTTTTAAGAAGATGGTGATGTTGTATATTGATCCAATAGTAAGATTGCATGGTGTGCCAGTTTCTATAGTGTCTGATGGAGATCCCAGATTTACATCCAGATTTTGGAAGAGTTTATAATCAACGTTGGGTTTGAAATTTGCCATGAGCACTGCATATAATCCTCAGACAGATGGTCAGTCGGAGAGGACCATTCAAACCCTCTAAGACATGTTACGAGCGGTGGTGATAGATTTTAGTGAAGGTTGGCAGAAATCCTTGTCTTGGTGAAATTTTCAAATAATAACAGTTTACAAGTGACACCATTTGAAGCTCTGTATGGTAGGAAACGTAGATCGCTGATGTGTTGGGAAGACGTTGGGGAAAGACAGTTGTCAAACCCCGATTTTGTACATGTGATGAGAGATCAGGTTGATTTGATCAGGAAAAGGATGAAAAGCATCGCAGGATAATCACGCCAGTTATGCGAATAAAAGGCATAGGCATTTAGAATTTCAGGTTAGTGATCAAGTATACCTGAAGGTTTATCCATTTAGAAGCACAATGAGGTTTGGACTCGAGGGAAAGCTAGCTCCTCGCTACATCGATCGTATAAGATTGTTGAGCGGATTGGCTCTTTGTCCTATTGTTTATACTTAGCGCCTGAGTTGTCAGTGATGCACGATGTGTTTCACGTGATGCACGATGCCTGAGTTGTCAGTGATGCACGATGTGTTTATCCCTTTTGAGAGCCGAGGAGGTGGAGTTAGACCTGACCTTGAGTTATACTGAGTATCCAGTTCAGATCTAGGACATGAAGGTGAAACAACTTAGGAACAAGATGATTCCTTTAATTATGGTTCAGTGGAGCCGGCATGGGAGAGAAGAAACTACAGTTGTAGGCAAAGATGCGACAGGAATAACCTCATCTATTTGAAAATGTAACAGATTACTCCATGTACTCTAGTTTTCAGCTTTGACATCCTCGAATCTCTGTGATAACTTCTTGTATTCATGAATCATTTCATTTTAGTGCTGAAATTAAGTCTTATCGTGTAAATTCAATATTTGAGAAGTTGAATACCTCATCATTGTTGTCTGCCATCAGAAAGTGTACTTCTTTCTTCTCACTCTCACTCAATGAGATGCCGTAAGTCTGATTCTGAATCAACCCATTTGCTGTTACTCTCTTCAACAACAAGGTCTTGACGATCACGCTTCTCCCTAAATACTTTTTCATCGTTTCTATCTTGCCTCTGATCTGATGTTTTTTTTTCATCCTTCTTCGGCTTGATACAATCTGCTGCAAAATGACCAGTTATGGCACAGTTAAAACATGTTAAGTCAGTAGCAGTTTGTTATGATTTATGAGCTTTATTAGAGAGAGATGGTGAGTTATTTCTTCTCATAAATTTCCCAAACTTGTTAACGAAGAGGAACATGACGTCGTTGCTAATTTGTTATGTTGTCTTTAAGGTTTATCTGATGCAGCAGCAAACACCTTGGTTTGTTGAGAAGTACAGGGTTCTGCTTCCGATCTTTTCTCCAGCTCGAACTCATATTCTTTCAAATCAATAAACAGATCATGTAACTCAAGCTTGTTCAGTCTTTAGATTCTCTCATTGCCAACGTCTTTATATCCCACTCTCTGGTCAGAACTCTCATCACCCTTAGAGCAATTTCTCTATTGGTGACTCTTTCACTTCACCGAAATTTCCAATTATCATAGTCTTCCTTAGGAAACATAGGGAATTTTTTAAAGGATGCCATTGAAGATATGGGTGAGATTTTGAAAACTGATTTTTGCCAAGATTGAGTTTTTCCTACTCTAATACCACTTGTTAGAATCGACATATACCAAATCAGAGTTTAGAGAGGGGAGATAAATAAACTCTTTTAAAATCGTCCCGTTTAAAAACTATTTGTAGAATTAGCTTGGTTATCAGCCGACTCCAATACTAAATCTAATATGTTTCTTAAGAAATAAAAATTTATGCGGGAAATTTCTCAATCAAATAGTGAAAAATAATGAATGATTGTAAACTGAAAATGTAAGAAAATATGAGAGTTGATGTTTATTTCTGGAAGTTCGAAGTAATCTTCTACGTCTCGTCTTCGTACAAACTGGAACGATTCACTAAAAGGCTTTGAGTAAGATACAAAGTATCCTAAACCACTTAGCAGTGCAACACCCTAAATGAATAACTAGTTTCTCTTCTAAACAGCTTGAAATTAGAATGATAAATGACTCTAGAAACTTTATCAAATCAATACAAAACATATCTGTTTCAGCACACAACTGAAATAATACATAATGCTTTAAATACAAAATAATGAATAACAAGTTTCAGTAAGATGATGAGATAGAAGATCTTTAAGTATGTTGTTGCATCGTTCGTTGATGGTTGTTGTGGTATGGGTATTCACATATGTGGTCTCCGAGTTGTGTCTTCTTCTTCTTTTATAGTCTTCAAATTCAAACGGTAATAACTGTGCCCGATAAATCAGCCGTCGAATCCCCTCGAATGCATGTAATGAGCATTAAAAACTTGTACATTGCTCCGTACTGCTCCATTAAATGTTTCCTAAAAATCAATCCTCGTATGCACCTGAAGGTCCTACTCAAGCTATCTGCATTTCGAAACTGATTTGATCTGTTCTGCACTTATAGTCTATCCGATCTGTTACACCCACAGTGTGAGGATAGTTTGAAACAAATTAAATCATAAATAATCTATTATGAAGTTTTATGGTAATATGTAACGAGTCTCATGCATTGGAAATTTACTCAACTCGATTCATATATGCAGTCAAAAATAATGATTTTCTCATAAAATAATACCTTTTATGTATTGATCAAAACCTTATCTCACAAAATCGACTTAAAGTTTTTTTTTATTAGTATTAATTATATTTTTTCATATGTACAAAGATAATTTTACGTGTCTTAAGGATTTTATTGAAAAACTGAAAATTTATTTGGTTTCATTAGTTTTGCGTTTGTATAATTACTGCTGTCAGTATGGTTTCTATTTATTTTCACATATTATATTTTCTAAAATAATTCAATTAAGTAAAAGAATTCGATTAAGTTGATACTTCGTAGCTTTGAGCCAATCGATTTAGTTTTGAGTGCTATTTCCTTGCGTATTGAAAGAAATCTTGACTCGCGATTCACGGATTTATTCTAGTTAAAATCTTTACTGAAATTGAAAACAATTTTCAAAAGTCCAATCAAAATCAAAACTTTGAAATTAGGTGATTAAATTGGATTTCAAATTAACATCAGTAAATTCTTAGAAGTTTGGGTGATCTTATAACATGATATATGGTTTTTTTTTTTAATTTGCTGCACCAAAAACGAAGTCGACCATCTCTATTCCGCTACTTCAACCTTATAAAAAAATACACATACACTAAAAAAAAAAAAAATTATCTTATCGACATCTATCTTTGAATTTATCAAAAAATTTCCATGCTAAATTTAATTTTCAGTAATTGCAAATAACAAATTCATTTAATTAAATAATATAAATATTCAGTCTCTCACTTTTTTATCAATTAACTATATAGTAAATTAAATACACACACGACTGAAACCATTCATTTTCATAACAAATCATCACATATAAATTTATGTTTACATAAGTAATATTTTATATATATATCCAAAAAGTGTTTAAGTATTCATCAAAATATTTTACTTAATAATAAAATTTTTCATGAATAATGTTTAGATAAATTATATATTTAAATAATTTTACAATCTTTAATACAATAAAAAGAAACGGAAGGGAGAAATAGAATCCCTTTTTGGCCGAACCCACCAACCTTCTTGATCAATAAAAGTCGCTGATAAGGCGTTTGTGGCGATTGTAATGCTTTTCCATCAACACCCTTGAAGCTCCTTCGACGCCACTACGCCATGTCTGCGCAAACATGCAACTCGAAAGTCAATTTCTTGGACTCGAGACGAGACACAAGAGACGACTGTGTTAGGTCCAATTTTGAATAGTGAAAAATAAATAAATAATAAAACAGCTAAACATTATATTAATCTTGCCTTCAGATCATTTAATTATGAAAAAATAATAATAACATTGCTAAGACACGATATTCATCTGGCCTTCAAATCTATGTAATATGGACTATTTGCCTAATGACATTAAATTGATTCTACCTTCGCCCTTCGGGTGTTATCAAGTACTGATTCAATGACATAAAGATGGATTACGTCATTTTATTTTATTTTTTGTAATTTCTAATTTTACCAAACTTATTATGAATTTAATCCATCAAATTCAATTTTTCCAGCCCTTAGAACTAACTACTTGGCTTCCATTTCCGCTCTCCATAAGCCGGCCTTGGTCCATATGCGAATGTACATAGACCCTTTACAACAACTGATAACGCATAATGAATAAATTGTCTATTTAGGAAAACAGAAAACAAATTAACAAAGTCTCCCTGAGTAAATACATTGTTATGTTCAGGTCAATTTTGAAGAAAATTTTTGCCTAAACCCATATTTATTATTAAAATAATACTTTTTCGTAGTTATCATTATCTTACAAAATATGGCCAATGTCACACAAGTTTAATGACATTGGATCATGTTAACTATTTCGCCAGATTCTGCCTTGATCAGGATCAATTTCCACACAAATAAAGGCCTTCTTTGATCAAATTTTTTCACTCAATCATGGCCCCGTAACAGTCAAAATACATGTTACGTCATACGGAAAAACCAATTCAGACAAATCAAAACAAAAGTAACTGTTTAAATCAAAAAAACAAAACAATAAAAGTAACCCAAAACGTTCAGTAATTTTATATATTATCAGAGCAATAAAGTTAACTCAATACCTTCTCAAGTGCAGCGACTATGGATTTGGTCTTGAGTTCCCTCAACCTCCTCTTACACTTACCCACACCCCCGAATCTACGAACCAAGTTCACCGGTTTCCGGGATACCGGAAGAAGTGAGTTCCTCTCAGCCAGCGGTGCCGCCGAAGCAGTGCTCGTTTTCAATCTCAGCTGCATCTTTTTACCCGGAACTTTGGGCTTCGATTCGGAACCCACCTCCGCGAACTTGGTCAGAAGCCGATCGGAAGACGATTTCGGCACATGCTGGACTCTACCGACTTTGGGATTCTCATTTTCCATCACAGATTTGGTCTGGGTTTTTGGTTGAGAGCTCTGAAAATGGTGAACTTTTGGAATGAATAATATTAAGCTGTGAAATGAACCGTTGAGTTCTGCTGTGTTCATAAATATTATTATATGGTTCGAGTAAGGGAAGCATTGGAATATAGCCGTTGGTGTCGTGAAGGTTGATGCCACTAATGGGCTGGCTGGCCACCTGTTCTTGGCTTCTTTTATCTTTTTGCTGAATATTACATTTTAGCCCCTGATTCATTTACCATATTATTATTTGGATGATTTACCAATTTCTTGATTTGACTGAAATTCAATACACATTTTTTTGGTTGACAAAATAGTACTGACTGAGTAAGCCACCGCAAGTTCAATGGTGGCTCGTTCAGATCTGTTGTGCTAGTTGCCTTATTTTTCCTCAGAGAATTATGAAAATCCATTGGTGTCGATCCACACTAATCAAATATCACTATGCAAAAAATTCAAATGTTATGTTATTAATATGATGACATTATTATTGTTGTTGTTTTTTAATTAATATTACCACTTTCTTTTGGCAGTGGAGATTCATTGTTTTTTAGACAAAAAGTCCATGCAAATTGAAATTAATTTTTGAAAATAAAAATAATCCTCGATATGTTGAAGATCCATAGTTCACTTTGTTGACAAATTATTTTTATAAGACTCCTGACTTTCTTCAAGAATTTACTATTGTGTGTTGGACTTTTGTTTATCGGGCGCATAAAGTCCAATAATAATACGGGCCGGGCCCTACATCGAGCTCTCCAAAAATGAAATTTGCTTTTGTTTCCACCAACTTTCTGCCGTCACTCTTCGTCTCTTCCACCGACAACCCATTTAACGCAGTGTCGCTACTCACAACTCTCTCATAGCCCTTGCGTTTGATTATAAATAATAATCAATTATAATTAAGTTAAATTATAATTGAGAGACAAATTATGATTTTATCTAAATTCCACAAATTTGCAGATTTATTTTCTGTCAAAATATAGAATTAAGAATCACACCTAAGTCCCATTATTTACGGGACCCTGTTTTTAGAAAGATTTTTTATTTATAATTAAATATGATATTAGATTATATTAATTATATTGAGTTAAACGTGTATGGGTGAGAATAATAATGAGATGTGTGATTTTTCGGGAAATTCTCGTATATCAAATTGCTGACATTGAACCGCTTCATATAGTTGGACCGATGAGCTGTAAAAGTGTGATGTCAGATCTTAACGGGTAATAACTATCTCTGTTAGGGATAAAATCGAAGGTATGGAAATGATAAGACATGTCTCTAGGGGATACCAGATAGCACAATCAATTAGACATGCATCTCCCGAACTCTTGGGCCTAACAGTCCAACTCTAACTCAAACAATAGATACAATCTGTGCTGCCACACATATAAGAAAAAAAACTTACATATAGACTAATAGCTATAGATTATAACCTACCGGTACACTTAATAGTGACAATACTGTAGCCAAGTCAATAATTCAATTATACGAAGAAGCAGTTAATCCTGACAGATTCTCTCTCGTTGCATAATATATCCCTGTCTTTTGCAACAATACTACAATATGCTCTTGTCGTTCTTTCAAAGAAAAATGTCCATGGCTTTCTTCGAGTCTCTCTCTGATCAAGATCTATTGCTTCTTTCAAATGAATATAGACTCCAGACAATACTTCCTATTTTAGTGGCACCGCCAGTCGAGAGCCTTGAGTTTCTTTCTGACATTTTCAAAACGTCTGGGCATCAAGGCCGATCACCTTTGATTATCTCCGGTGGAGTCACAATATTCAGAGACTAACTTACAAGGGAGATTACATGGACGGAAGATAACAGAAATGTATCTACTTTGGTCAAAAGATGAGTGTGTCAGAGGAAGCATGTGCTGGATTACATAAAAGTAAAGTATCAGCCTATACTAGAGAACATAGTCTCCGACACAGTTTTTAGAAGATACTATGAGTCGGGCTCTAATATATGGATCAGCACTCGACCTGGAGACTCCCTGGACAGATTTTCAAGATATCTCAGTTGGTGCTAACTCAGCGTAAAGTACAACAGGAGAAATATTGTTTATCAAACTTTTACCGTTAGACTAAAAAGGTATAATTGTTAGTTAAAATACAATATTATTTCTTTATAATATGGCAACGCATGATGTAACTAGTATGTGCATAAGAGTTGGATTGTTAGGCCCAAGAGTTCGAGGAGATGTATGTCTAATTATTAGTACTGTTCCATTTTCCTCAACACCAGTCTTACCTTTTTCCATCCTATCCCTGGCAGAGATAGTATTATCGGTTAAAATCCGTGTCCCACTTTTACGGCCACCTAGAACACCTGATCAAGCGGCACAACGCACTAACATGATGTACGGGAGCTTTTCAGGAGGTCATCCATCCTATAACTACACACATCCTTGCATGCTTAACTGCATGTGCTGTAACATTTCTCTCAGAAATCAGTCTTAACATTTCCGTACTGTCGCATCTATTTTTGACAGAGATAGCATTACCTGTTAAGATCTGATGTCACATTTTTTATGATCCACCTAAGCAACAAGATCAAGCGATCAAAATCAGCAGCATGACGTGTGAGAATTGATGTACTCACACTCTTGTATGCTTAATCCAACATAGTCACCATGAGAATATTAAATTATAAAAATAAGTTGTTTGTATTTTCAAGTTTATTAATTTTAAATTTATTTTTTGTCACAGCAATTTCGTAAATATAAAAGTAAGTCCATTATATTAAGCTATAAAATCAATTACGAAAACTAATTGTGTTGTATTTTTTTAAAGTTTAGAGACTACTTGTTGATTTAAAAGATTTAAGATTTGAAAGTGTATTAGTAGACTTAAACTTTAACAACCATCACCATGAAATAGATTTTGTTTGCATACGAATTACTGTATGTTTAAATACAGTAGAATCACTGCAAGCAAATACATTAAAAATTTTACCATGAAAGATTATAAAATAATAAAATGAATAAATACAAATACAATTTAATTATAG
>KV020213.1:0-18111 GCA_001598015.1 Dorcoceras hygrometricum | reverse complement strand
AAACAGTCAAATTGAGGGTCTAGTCCCGCTCATGCCATAATTATTCAACACAAAAGAAGGATCTGATATACAATTTCCTCGGCTTTAACACATAAAACACACTACGTGTCCATAACAACACAGCCAGTACTCGCAAATCGCACACCACAGATCCAATTATCCCAAATCATACAAACAACCTGATGAATCTGATAGCGGACCTACCCTTAATTCTCAAATCCAGCAAGATCTAAGAAGGATAATTTCGTAAGAAACACAGGGTTCACAACCAGAGGTTCAAAAGTCCACACATAACAAGCACAATCTGGTTACAGGTCACGCTTACCCACCGCTTCAAAGGAACCAGACCTCTTTGGTCAACCACCTACTGCTCACCCTGTGAAGAAAACTACTAAATTCTCCACATTTCCTCTAATCGCTAAGCAAGATTTGTACTTCCCGCAGTACAAAATCCCAAAGAAGGTTATACCAAACCTCGCTTGGTCACAAATTCCACATGAAAATTCTACCAATCCTCGATATGGCCCCACGGACTCAGCATCTGATCAGGGAAAAACGATAAACTCGCAGTTCCTCGAGACCCAAAAACATCGAGAACTCTTCCAACTTCGGAACAAGAGCCTAGAGTACTTCCCAACCACTACAAACACCAGAAAACTAGGCAATCTTGCTAGTGGATCACCACCAAATCCTCTTGCCAATTTCCTAAAGTAAGCCTTAACACAAGGACAAATGGGCTGATATAGACAATCCGCCAATTATGCTTTTACTGTCCGCACTAACTGGCACTCGGAGCCAACAAGAAAACTCTACAAATCTACCAAATGCTCAAAAGCATCTTGAGATACTCACCGCTACTAGCACTGTTGGATAGGCCTTCCAACAAATCATCAGTAGCGAGCTTCTCTCGCGCAGGCAGACGCTAAACTCACATCTAAAATCTTAAACTAACTCCAGCCAAAAGCAATATCACGCCAACAAGCCGAACTGAGTGAAGACAGAACTCGCTAATCGCTCTCCACCTTAAAATGCACGCCAGAACTCCAAGGTAGACACAATAACCTCCAGCATCAAGACAAAGATGAGGCATCACATCTAGCAAAGTCTCCACAATCCGTAACGCAACTATGCCTCGCAGAATGCAATGGGAGGGACTACAACCGAAACATGGAGTCCACATAAGTTTAACAACTCAATACTAATCAATAATCAAAGACAAAGATCAACAAACAGATGTGGCCATAGGGTGTGAACATATGGGAGTTACCCACTCGTCTCAATGCACGGTACTAGGTGCACAACAATCACTCAACCTGCGGTTGCCCAACTCATGACCTGTGGTAATTAACCACTCGGCTCATAGCGGCTGACAGAACCCAGCAGGGAGACAAAAGGCACAACATTCCCGTTTGTCTTCCAAAACAACACCCTGGTACTCACAGATCAATACCCAAAGCCTACACAAGGCACAGTTAAACGAATCGGGTTTCAACAGCTGGATACACGCAACTCGCAAAACAACTCAACAGCTGGGAACACAAACAGCAGATATCAAAGGGAGTTCAAATACTGCAATTCTGCTGTTCCAACGAGAAAAATCAAAGAGGATACACCCAGTACTAAAGATCACAGGGAGAATCAGGGAAATCTCAACGGAAACACGTCAGGGAGAAATTCTCAACAAGTAACAACTATCCTCTCAACAACGAGGAGCTAAACACTCCCAAATCAAACCACTTCCCCAACAGGACTTGCTCACAACTTGCTAACCTAACTCAGCATCACTATCGGAACGACAACTTCTCCACCGGCAGGAGTAACAAAGACACTACATCACACAGACGAGATGGGGCGGAAACATCCTCACGCACCACCAAACAACAAATACCATCGTAAGCGAGCGCGATGTCCACATGTCAACTAAACTCACACAGAGTTAACAAGCAAGGAACAACTACCTGTACAATCTCCTCCGGTCAAGACATCATCTCGCTCCCCAGTTTCCACATCCACCTGAGTAGGCTGAAGTCCCGATTGCTCAGACAGAGAAAGCTCTCTAACACCAGAAGCCTCTGAAGACTGAAATCCTGAGCGCTGGGACTGAAAAGGTCGACAAAATTGCCTCGAAGAACTCCTAATCAAAGCCTGTTGTCCCAAAGTAGGACACACTCTAGCAAAGTGCCCAACCTGACCACAATTGTTGCAAGCGCCTCGCACTCCAACGCATTGAGAAGTTCGATGCTTACCCCCACACTGACCACAGTATGACACATTTGTCCTCACTTCGGAACCGCCAGAACTCGAAGAAATCGAACTGGATCTCTTAAAGTGCCTTCCTCTTGGTCTAAACCTCTATCGACTCAAAGACTGAGGTGCCACAGAAGGTTGGGAGGACTACGTTCCAGATGGCACAGGATCCACACATTGTCCTGTCGACTGCTGCACTCGAGTCTGTCCAACTGTAAGGCTTTCCATAAGGTCAACCGCTCTTTTGACAGCATTAGCAAGAGCGAGAAAGGCTGAAGACTGACTCTCACTAAATCCCAAAGGAACACTCGGGTGGGAGGCATCCTCTCTATCAGCACTAACCGAAGTTCTCGAATCAACCACCGCTTGCTTACTACCTCTACCTCTTCTCCTAGGTGGCATCTCTACAAGACACTCAAAGGTAAGCACACAGGCAAGTAATTCAAGTAGTCAAGCACAAACCAAAGAACAACTACTGTGCCTAGACTCACATGTGATCAATGAAATCGAGCTTATCCCAGTTTAAGATCTGATACAAAAAATGTCAGGCCTCGTGCACAACACAGAGTCAAAACACGCAAAACATGGCGAAAGCACTTAAAAAGTGGCTAAAACCTTTTCGCTTTTGGCCTGATGAAGAAAACATAATTTAAAATACTTTCATACTCAAAATAATCCCATTTAACACAAAATCAAAATAACATAGTATCATTATAACGAATACAACACTGCCCAACGGCCAAATACAACAGTTGAAAACCACAAATCACAGACAGACTAATAACTATATAAGCCTAAGCACCACCCGGGACATCCCACCCGCGGCGATACCGATGCAATAGATACTATACATAACTGGGACACTCTAAACACCTCCTGGGGCATCTCCAGCTGGATCATCTCCATGACCAGCGAAACAACCTGAGAAACCTGAACAACAAATAGGCAAACAAATAAACCAGACCCAGAGGGACATCGGGGTCAAACCCCAGTACGAAGAGCAACATAAAACATCAATTTAGATACAGCATGCAATGTATCATGTCGAGCAAATGCATGAGCGGTACAAAGAACATCGGTAACAATCGAAGGGCCAAACGGATAGAAAGAAACAACTGTGACACATCACTGAGTCTCGGAAGCTACCCAATCGCACCCAATTGAAAATAGAGTGGCTCATCGTCGCACCTGCGTGGAAGCCACCCGCCAGGTCGCACGTAATTTCAAGTGGACACAAACACCCACCAACCTCTATCCAGGTCACTGAAACTGAGGATTGGGAACAACTCAACCAACATCCTCCAGCTGCTGCAACTGAGGACTGGGAAAAACTCAACCAACATCCACCAGCTGCACCCAATCGTGGTTATGAAACACCGCACCGCACCACGAGGGAAAATCTCCAACAGAGCAACATATCATGGCTAACAAAGGAACCATTGGCTCAATATGCTATGCAGATGCAGTAACATGCTTAACATGATGCATGTACAGTGATGCCAGAAAACTCAACAAAAGCATTCAAATAATCACATGCATAGCAACTCAACAGATCACCAAACAGCAGGTAATACACCAGATAGTTCAGCCAATAGACATGCATAATATACACAGCTTGCCTCTACACAAACACTCGGCACAACTATATAACACATAATACATCCCCATGCCTATCTCAAAGCTGTAATACAAGCTCGATTCATACCTCAATTCTGTGCAACAAATACTACAATCAAAGTTCCCGAGAAATCTGGATATCAACCTGTCGAAGCACACAGGGCATAAATCACAGGGACACTAATACACAGAAAGCACGCTGGGAGTTACACACACACTCAACCAACTATCATCCTACACAACAACTCAACAGGAAACTCGATTCTAGGCTAGGAACAAGATCTCATCGAATAAACAAAGTTCTACCTGAACTACGAGATGCGCAAGCTAAACCAGCAACTTTGCGTTTCTGCTCCAGCCCACAACAGCCTCCAAAAAGGGTATAGAATGAAAGAGCTTCTCAAGAGGGGTCCAAATCTACCTCAAACGTACCAAACGTGGTTGGAAACGATGGAAAGTGTCGGAGAAATGCTACGGTGAACAGTATCTAGGGTTCGAAGCGAAGAACACAATCGGGGAAAAAAATATCACTAAGTATGAAATCTGATATCTCAAATCGAAGACCAAGTCTTCCTTAAATACACGCGTAAAAGCTGGTTAAAATCACCCACCGACAAAACCAGTCAACGCATGCTAAAAATACAACCAGTAGGTGCAATGAAACCAACTGCTGAATTCTCAAACAACGCTAATCAAAACGGTGTCGCAGAGACTTAACAAAACGACGTCGCACCGCTTACGTCATCAAATTTGCCACCAGCTGGTCACCTAAAACCATCGGCTGGTTCTCAAATCCAAAAGCTGGATTGTATAACACTCAAAATATTATACCAGACGTTGCATCAAAACGCTGCGTTCCATCTAAATAAAACGGCATCGCATAAACCCAACAGCTGGTCACTAACCCATCGACTGGATTCCTTAGCGCTAACTAAAACGACAACACATAGCCTACGTCATCCAGTCGCTAGCTCTCGCGTAAAACAACCAGACGCAAGCTACAGGAAACCAGACGCAAGCTACAGGAAAGTTGACCATCGTTGACATTTGCTCCCAGCTGGACAACCAGTCGATACACACACGAACAAAACCTCGCAGCTGGTACCAGTCGCAACATTCAAAACGGTGTCGCATCAACTAATCAAACGCTACCGTTTGGCCCTAAACAAACGAGATAAAGCAGCAGATGGATACAAACACGCTACCAGCTTCCACTTAGCACTACGCATCCAGATTTCACTAAAACGACAGCGTTAAGGAATCTCGCGTTACCAAAACACGCTACGACTGGATTTCACCAAATCAACCAGCTCTCACCACAAAACCAGATTTTACCCAAAATCTCAAAAATACGAAAACTTCCAGAAATTCTCTAAATGTGAAATCTGACCCGAAAATGCAAACAAAACATCCAAACAGAGATCTGAATCACCAGAAATCTCTAAGAACCGATTAATTCCAACCAAATTAATCTTATACAATTCCAGGTCTCACAACAACACTAAGCCAAACCGGTCAACGCAAAACGTTGACATCTGTCCATGAATCCTCGCACATTAACAAATTTCACCGACTTCTGAAGATTAGCGCCAAACAGCGATTACTCAACAAAACTACTACGTATGGAATTTGCGCCAACAAAACACGCTGCGAACCAGCAAACACCAGTGACCCGATTTCACTAGAAATCCAAACGGATCTCTTCACAAAAACAGATTTATCATATCTTGATCTCACAGGCGTGGCCGGATTTAGTATCAATGCTAAGTGGGCCGCACACGTTAGTATGGATCAAGTCCAATAAGTCTTGAGCATGTTCAGGCTTGCCCTTGAAGGGAAATTATGTAATTTTTCCTTTGAGACAGGACACGTAAGTTGGTAAGGACTTAATATCAGACATATTAAACATGTCGATCCTATCAAATTTTTCATCCTCTTTAAGGAATATGACCTATCATAGCATGCAAAAGTTGTGCTGGGTTTGGACTATCGTATTTCCTCTTGGTTGTTGTTGTATGTGTCTCCACATTGTGAGTTGGAACTTCTCTCAATTTTAAGTTGTATAGATTGTTTTGGTATTCATCAATTCCAATTAAACATTCATTCATGTAACTATTGCAAATAGAATTAGCAAAATGACAAGAATATCCATCACTATCAAGCATAGAAACAAAAATAACGTTCTTTATTAATTCAAGGACGAACAAAACATTATTTAATAACAACTTGAAATTTGAATGGTAATAAATACACATCCCAATTGCTACGGCTGCAACCCTTGCTCCGTTTTCCAGCCTTAAGTGGGTCTCATCCATCATAAGTGTTGACAATCAACTTGGTACGTTTTAATGGCTCCCATTAAGACCTCTTTTTATAGATATTTCATAGGTTTAAACCAGGTTAATGGGACCAGGCCTAGGGAGCATTGGTTTAGAGTCCATCGCTGTGGTTTCATCATAATCCCGATCGATGATCAGATCGGACCAATCTGCACAGTTTCCAAAATTGTACATTATGATGCGAAAACAAATTATTTGACCACCTAATCCGAAATAGCAGTTAGACCCTATCAGCTAAAAGTAAAGCAATACTTCCACAACCAATTTAGGAAGTCATACTCCATCTTTTCTCCTACTTCCCAAGCCAATTTCGGAAATCATACTTCCATCCTTTTACCTACTACATTCAACACTTTGAGTACCATTTCCGTACGATAATTGAGAAACCAGTACTTGTGTGACCCTCAATATTTGAGAGATACAGCTATTCGTGGCCTCACAACTCCTTGTGACTCAGAAAACAAATTTTTGGACTTACTCATATGACCAGGGTAAAGCATCTAGCAACATCGCCCCATGATCCCCTAGGTATCACTGATAGTGTCTGCAAGAACCAGCTGGTCATGGTTAGCATACAGTACGGTCATTTCAGCTCAAATATTCGAACCGAATCAATGACCATTGGTAAATCGAGAGTTGCTAGATATTCGATAGACATGCATACATCTTGGAGATCAAATAGTGACATCGCATGTGCTACTAGGTAAACTCATTTACCTAAAGCACATCTAGTACTCTGGCTAGAGATTTTTTACACTATTATCTTCTCAGATATCATAAGATATCCATGAACAAGGGCGAGCGATGAATCCTCGACATCGAAAAATCGACTCCTACATGCATTGGGATCCACTCAATCCCACCACCTGATGACCCCAACGAAGTCGTTAACGGGTCAATTTTAGGCACCTATCATGTAGAGTCTCAATGACTTTTTAGGTAGTAAGGACTAATCTGTACAACCAAGACCTCAGACTTAATGCACTCAATAAATGATAATCACTTGGAAAGCAAACGAGGGTAGTTCAATAGATCACCAGGTCACTATCCATCTACATGCTCAGAACATATCTATGTTATCCACCAATGACACGTGGTAATTTTCGTCGCAGAAGCTAGTCTCAAGCTCGGGTGGCCCTCATCCTCTTTTGGACGGTCCAATCGATTTGGAACTATTTTAGAACACACAGTGACTATTAAACGTGTTTCCTGATATCCATCAAATCCACTATCACATATAACATACACTATAGTGCATTTAATATCTTTATCAATGAAGATAATAAATGCCACAAAAGAAAGCGAATGTCTTAAATAAAGATCATTTTACTTAGAGTCAACAAGAACACACATTCACAAGTAGGGTAGTTGGGCACCTACTCTAACAATCTCCTTCTTGCCCTACAACCAAATACTCATGATACATAGTCCCATTGCTTCGTGATGCTTTTCAAACAATGGTCCTGGAAAAAGCTTTGTAAGTGGGTCAGCAATGTTGTCTGCAGAGGCGACTCTCTTGAAAACTATGTCACCTCTAGCCACAATATCCTGGATAATGTGGTGTTTCCTCAGTATGTGTTTGGATACTTGGTGAGACATAGGTAACTTTTCTTGCACAACGGAACCCATGGTGTCGCAGTACACCTGGACTAGACCAACTCCTTCAGGAATCACGCCCAACTCTTGAACAAAATTCCTCATCCATACCGCCTCTTTAGCAGCAGTTGATGTTTCAATGTACTCAGCCTCAGTAGTTGAATACGAGACGGTGTCTTGCTTGGAACTCTTCCAATAGACATCACCACCATTGAACATGAATACAAATCTAGAGATTGACTTCGAGTCGTCCACATGCATTGGAAGCTAGAATCAGTGTAGCATTCCAATTTCAGTTCACCACCCCCATAGACCATGAACATATTCTTAGTCCTTCTTAAGTACTTAAGAATATCTTTCACAGCCTTCCAATGCATTTGGCCGGGTATGACTTGGTAGCGGCTCGTGACAATCATATCGTATGTGACATCCGGTTTGGTCGAGATCATACCATAAACTACCTATTGCCGAAGCATATGGCACACGTGTCATACTCTCTATCTCCTCATCTATTTTCGGACACATAGACTTAGATAGAGTGACACCGTGTCACAAAGGTAGGTGCCCAATCTTGGACTCTTCCATGGAGAACCTCTTAAGTATGGTATCGATTGAGGTTTCTTGGGTGAGTCCGAGCATCCTTTTTTATTTATCTCTATAGATCTATATTCCCAGAATATAGGATGCTTCACCCATGTCATTCATCGAGAATCTACTAGACAAACATACTTAGTTGACTGCATCATTCGTACATCATTCCCAAGGAGTAGAATGTCATCTACATAGAGTACAAGAAATGTCACAGCATTCTTAACTGCCTTCCTATACACACATGGCTCCTCGGGATTCTTGATGAAACCAAATTGTTTAATTATTTCATCAAACCTCGGTTCCAACTTCTCCATGCTTGCTTGAGACTGTAAATCGATCTCTGAAGTTTGCACACTTTATGCTCACTTCCTACGGATGTGAAACCATCAGGGTGCGTCATATATATTTCTTCCTTAATGTTTCCATTAATGAACGTATTCTTCATATCCATTTGTCATATCTCATAGTCGTACCATGAAGATATGTCTAGGAGGATCCTAATTGACTTGAACATTACGACTGGTGAAAAGGTCTCATTATAGTAAACGCCTTGCCTTTGGGTGAAACCTTTTGCGACCATGCGACTGGTGAAAAGGTCTCATCATAGTCAACGCCTTGCCTTTGGGTGTAACCTTTTGTGACCACCCGAGCCTTGTAGGTCAGTACCTTACCATCAGGCACAAGTTTTCTTTTGTATATCCATTTGCACCCAATGTGAAATATTCCTTCTAGAGGATTCACAATAGTCCAAACTTGGTTCGAATGCATTGAGTCAATCTCAGATTGCATTGAATCAAGACACATATTAGAATCAGCATCGGAAATCACCACCTTGAAGGTTCTTGGATCACATCCAACAGTTTGATCACTTTAATCCTCTTCAAGAAGGAAACATACTAACAGAAGCCGTAGGAACCCTTTCAGATCTCCTTGGTGTGTCCATATCAAGGATTGGTTCTTTTGGTGTGGGAGATTTACTTGGTAATTCAGTTGGTTCTCGAACTTATTCGAGTTGTACTCTCTTGCCTTTATATCTATTAGACATTTCTTCTCCAAAAAGGTGGCATTTTTAGAAACAAATACTTTTGTTTCATTGGGACAGTAGAAGCAGTATCCAACAGAATTCTTTGGATACCCAATGAAGTAGCATAAGATGGATCTATTATCCAGCTTATCTCTCATTGTCTACTTCACGTAAGCAGGACATCCCCAAATCTTCAAGTACGAGTACTTGGGTGTCTTTGCCATCCATATCTCATATGGAGTTTTATCCACTGTCTTGGTGTGGACATTGTTCAACAACATTATCGCTATTTCAAGATAGCCCCAAAATGAGGCAGGAAGTTCAGTGAAGTTCATCATAGATCGAACCATATCCATCAGGGTTCTAATACGACGCTCCACTAGACCACTGAGTTGTGGTGTGGCCGGAGGGGTCCACTATGAGAGAATCTCATTCTCCTTAAGTATTTTTGACATTAGGCACTCAAGTATTCTCCACCTCGATCTGATCGAAGTGTTTTAATATTTTTCCCCAGTTGATTTTCTACTTCAGCCTTGAACTCCTTGAATCGTAAAAGGATTCAGAATTGTGCTTCATTAAGTACAAGTACCCATACATAGAGTAATCATTGGTAAAGGTGATGAAGTATGTGTGGCCAAACTTAGTACAAATGTTAGGAATGTAATTAGCCGAGATGATTAACAACCTATTTAGTACAGATTAGTGGTTATCTAATAAAGGTAATTTCATATTAGAGAGTATCGACAGAGGTGGATCAGCTCGAACGCAAGCTGATCCTATTGTTCGTGCTACGCGAGTGGAAGCTGTTTTGGGTTCCACTTTAGAACAGCACGAGTGCAAGATGTTTGAGCGACCTGTGCTGATCTTAGGAGAGTGAGCTTCTTTGAGGTTACAGTAGAACTACTTCAGTTTGTAGTGCGCTGGATGCAAGTTTGAGAGATTCAGCTTAGAAGCTTGTTGTGTAGTATGCGAGCTGGACCAGATCGGGTACAAGCTGACAGGTAAGTCCGGTGCTGGGTTTAGTCATGCTGGGTTTGTGAGCTGATGCTGTTGTAGTGTGAACCAGTCCAGTGCAGCGCTCTGAGCTGATAGCAGTTAGGAAGTAGACGTAAGCTGGATGCAGATTTGGTTGTTACGCTATATCGCAAGCTGGGTTGACCATAGCGAGCTGGTATGAGTACGTATCCTAAGTCCTGGGCGTGAGCTGATGTGAAAGCGTTGTGAACTGGATGAGACAACAAAAGCTTATTTGAGCATCGTAAGCTGACCTGAGTGATGAGTACTGAGTGAGTACTCTAAGCTGATCTACGTACTGCTAGTTGAGAATAGAGTACACGATCTGAGTTGGATGGTATGCGTTGTCTTGAGAGCTGTGAGCTGTTGTGGATGAGTGTGACCTGAGTTGGTCAGCGTGTGCTGATCTAAGTGGTGTAAGCTGAGCGGTCGTAGTGCTTACTGTTCTGGAGATCGTAAGCTAAGCTGAATGCCCTGTGCTGAACCAAGATTCGTGAGCTTTGTTGAGTCGCAAGCTGTTTTGGGGATAACAACATAGTAGCCAACAGATTGGGGAATTTTCTGTATGAGCGTAAGCTGAGTTTAGCATAGGGATGTTCTGGGTGCCCTGAGCTGAGTATTCAGATCGCGAGTGTTGTGCCGCACGGTTTAGTATCAGCTTAGGCGTACGCTGGTAGTAACGTACCATTTAGATTGGTGTTGTTTGGGGTCTTCAGCTTAGGTAAGAGCTGTTGGTAGTTATTAGACCGGACGAGAGATATTTATGGTTTGAACTTTGGCGATAAATGTTCAGTACGTGTAAGCTGGCCACTGCGTGATCTGGCCTGTTCCTGCGAGCTGTGCAACTGTGCATTCGCGAGCTGTTCCAAGCATAGGTGCTGTGAGCTGAGAGCATCGCGGGCTGTTTTGGTTGCATAAGTTGTCTGGTGGCACTGTGCGGTTTACCCTGTGCTGAGCTCGTGTGATCTGATCTATCTTAGGGTGTGTTGGCAGTGTAACAGCTCTGAGTTGTTAGCAGTTTGGGTAGTGAGAGGTAACCTGGATTCAGTTTGGGGACTTTCCTAGTGTCCTGAGCTGAGTAGGCAGATCGTGAGTAGTGTCCGAGCTGTTTTGTAAAACCAGTCTGGCCGTAAGTTGATAGTGTAGAACAGCTTTGAGGAAGGTTGTTGATAGCTTTTGAGTGAGTGGTGAGCAGATAGGATGATCAGATTTGCCGTAGTGAGCATGATCTGATATGTTGTGTGATCTATACTACTATTCATGGCGCAAGTTGTTTGTGCGGACAGATTTGGGTGAGAGCTGATTTTCACTTCTGTGCTGGAGAGCACGCGATCTGTATGCACAAAAGGCTGGGTGTGGTTCATAAGCTGAAGCGTACGTGAGAGCTGAACAGCGTGCAAAAGCTGAACAAATGAGAGATGAGCTGTTGGGAGTGAGAGATGGTTTGAATACACAAGCTGAGCTGCTTTTCCTGGGTTGAATGCAGTGCTAAGGTCCGAGCTGAGCTGGGATCACTATAGCTGTGATCTGTTGAACGTGAGTATATATATACCCTATAGTTGACCAACACTTAGTCATTTTAGGACCACACATCTCCTTATCTTCTTCAGGATGCTTCTGACAGATATTTTCCAAACCCTCGCGGTCACTGTTCACCCGACCTAGCATTTTCCAGATCACTGGAGATTGGCCGGTCATTTTTTAGCGAGGGTACTACGGTTACTAGAATAGCTTTCTGAAACGAACCAGACTCTAGAATTATTTTTTCTAAAATAATTTGCGGAAAAGATAAACTGAAATTATGGCTCGTTCCCTATTAAACATTTCTAAATCATTTTCTCAATAATACTTTAAACATAAATAAATAAATATTTAAAAAGATAAACATCCATACAGTTTTAAAACCGGACGTACTGAAAATAAACATGTTTAGAGCTAACATCTGAAAAGTGTATCATAATAGACGTGAACATAAAGGCGGTCACGGGGTACTGCTGCAGCAGGCGCTCAGAGGTCCTCACCGCCAGTCGGGATGTACTCTCAACAGGTCATGAATGTGTGCATGATCTTAAAACATTGCTTCATACATTTCATATCATACATAACATATACATACATAAGGCATGGCATAGCATAACATGAAAAACGTATGAGTCGTATCATGAAGTGTGGACCATAGTCGATTGATCAATCTATAAACCAATGTACGCGGCTGTGTGATTCACCCGACCTTAACTCGGCATCCCTATATGTCACACCTCTATGCTGCCACTTCACCATGCCGTGAACACATGGATCCATAAGCTCGTAATACATGGAAACAGGAGTTCAACGGGCTCGGTATCCCACATCCCCCCATCATAAGTTGCCACAAATCATTCAAGTCCTCGGGTTTTATCTTTGAAAAGAACATGCCTTTAACATTCCATGAAACATTCATGATGCGTGCATTTCGTAAAATTATGCAAGTTTAAAAGCTTAGCCCGTTAATGTATATTAAATCATTTCCTTTAAAACAATTACGTACATAGCATACTACAAATATTATTCAATATACATTTACGAGCACCTATATTTTCTAATTCGGTCAAGGACTGGTTCAGGAGCCTAGCCCACCACTTCTAGACTTAACATACCCATCGACTTAGGAGTTCCTCTTTCAAATTCCTAACGTCAATCAATTTTGACTAATTAACAACTCAAAAAATTAAAGGACTAATTTTGACATATTTCAAAATAAATTTTGACTAAAATCAATTTTGACTAAAAGACTGATTTTGACCGCATTAACATTCAATAATCAATTTTGACTTAATTAAAAATCAAAGACTCCAATTTTGACTTAAAACTTAAGAAAATAAACATCAAACTTAATTAAATCAAAGTTTGACTCAAATTAAATCCTTTGACCATTTTCTTCAAAATTGGACCTCTGGCTTAAATTAAAAATAACATGTCCATAATTAAAATAATTCGGACCAACTTTAAAACATTACGACTCGAGACTCGATGAACCGATCCGGTTCAATTGAACCGAACCAACCCAAGGCAAACCCTAAACCAAAACACACGCACACACTCATGCGGCCCGTGCGACCAGCAGCTAATCTTCCGTCATTCTCCCTGCTCCGGTTGGACCAGCCCCAGGTCCATCCGGTCAAAACCTGACCAGCCCTGGCCCCAACCGTGGTCGCATGAGGGAGCACGAATCGCACAAAGTGGACGCACGGTGCTGTGCAGAAACACACAGCGCACGATGTTTCCCTTCTAGCCAATGGTTCGTCCGATGTTTCTCAAATTTGGACCACTCCTAGGCCACCCTAGGACCACCATGAAATACCTATACTCGAGCCATAACCCCATGAGCAGCCCCTCAACCGAAGACATTCAAGGAACCATCGAAAATAACATTGAGTTTCATGAGTTGTGCATGGATAATGAACAAAGGTGCATAGATCTGAAATAATCACATAAAGTTCATGCATATTTTCATTAAAACAGCTTACTATAGTTTAAATGGTGACAAAATGAAAAGATATCACATGCCTGGTTCGTAGGGAAGGTAGATCTGCGAGTTACCGACGCTGTAGACACGAGATCGGGGCACGACCGGATTTGGATCACCAAAATTCACCAATTTCAAAACCTTGTGCTTGAGGGGAGGAGGGGGGATGGCTGATGGTGTTTTTGGAGGCTAGGTTTTTTATTAGACTTGGAGTTATGAAAAATAAATGTTACAATTTTGACCCCTAGTGATTTAATTAAGAGAAGGAAAGAAAAATGACATGATTGCCCCTCCATTTAATTGAAATGATAATTAAAACTTTGACTTGGAATTGAAAATAGCTATTTTCGAAATTAAATCTCCCTCAAATTTTAAAACACCTTAAAATCTAATAAAACAGCCCGTATAGACGAAAAACGGGTTCGCCTCCAAAACAATCATAAAAACCACAATTTTTTTTAGAAATTGCTGTTTAAAACTAATAAATTTATTATTAGAAATCTAATAACTTAAAAATCTCAAATTATTTGCAATCCGGTCTTCCCTAGTCTCGTCCACGCGTCCGTAACTCAAACAGGCTGAAAACAAGACATGCATACCATGCAACGTAAAATCATAATTAAATCACATAAAATGGCATGTAATCATCTTAAATTATTTTCCCCTAGTCCTGTACTAATTTATACGTTGTCAGGAAATTCTAGGCGTTACAACTCTCCCCCCTTATACGGAATTTCGTCCCCGAAATTGAGTACGTACCAAATAACTCCGGGTAGCGCGTCCGCATATCGGTCTCAGTCTCCCAGGTAGCTTCATCCTCCGAGTGATTCTGCCACCGGACCTTGACCATCGGAATACTCCGTGCTCTCAACCTGCACACCTCCCGAGCTAGAATCTGCACTGGACGCTCCTCAAAAGATAAATCCGCTTCCAACTGGAGCGGCTCAAAATCCAACACATGAGACGGGTTCGGAACATACTTCCGCAGCATCGAGATATGGAAGACATTATGGACTGTTGATAAGCTGGGTGGTAACGCTACTCGATAAGCCGAAGTACCAACCCTCTCCAAAATCTCGAACGACCCAATAAACCTCGGGCTGAGCTTGCCTCTCCGAAAAAAGCGCATCACGCCCTTCATGGGCGATATCTCACAAACACATGATCCCCAACAGCTAGCACCAGATCTCGTCGTCTATGATCGGCATAACTCTTATGATGACTCTGGCTGTCCTCATCCTATCGCGAATCCTATCGTCACAAAGTTCGTCGTCTACTGTACTAACTCCGACCCAGTCAGCACTCTCTCTCCAACCTCGTCCCAGTGCACGGGAGATCTGCATCTCCTCCCGTACAGCGCCTCATAGGGAGCCATCCCTATCGATGCCTGAAAGCTGTTTATACGTGAACTCTACCAGCGGCAATCTTGAGTCCCACGTACCCTAGAAATCTATGAAACAAGCTCTCAGAAAATCCTCCAGAATCTGGATGACCCTCTCTGACTGTCCGTCTGTCTACGGATGAAAAGCGGAACTGAATGAAAATCTACTCCCCGAGGCGTCATGTAAGATCCTCCAGAACGCAGACGTAAATCTGGTGTCTCTGTCCGAGACTATCGAGACTGGACTGCCATGCAGTCTGAAAACCTCTTAGATGTAGAGCTCTGCGTACTGAGTCAGGGTGAAATTAGTCTTCATCGGTAAGAAATGCGCCGACTTGGTGAGTCTGTCCGCAATCTTCCATATATCCGTGTACCCTCTGGGATTCCTGGGCAATCCAACCAACGAAATCCATCGTAATATGCTCTCACTTCCACTCAGGAATAGGGTGTGGCTGAAACAACCCTGCTGGCCGCTGATGCTCTGCCTTGACCTGTTGACACTTCAAGCACTCAGACACGAATCTCCCAATGTCCTTCTTCATCCCCGGCCACCAGTACAATGTCTGCAAATCTCTATACATCTTCGTACTCCCTCGGTGGATAGAGTACGTCGATGCATGAGCTTCAAATAATATCTCGGCTCTCAACTTTCCAGTACTCGGCACCCACATCCGGCCTCTGAAATGGACTACCCCATCCTCAACTATGTACAGACTTCGTCCTCTATCCTCATCATGTTGTTCCACTACTGTAATTGCTCATCGGAAGCCTGCCCCTCTATGATCCGCTCTCGAAGAGTCGGCTGAATAGTGAGCACTGCTAAACTCGGCGCAAAGCCTCCTGAATAGAACTCCAGACCGAATCTCTGAATCTCAGCCTATAGTGGTCTCTCAACTGACAAGCACACCACTAATACAGTCTTCCGGCTCAGAGCGTCTGCCACTAAATTAGCTTTACCCGGATGGTAGCTAATGTCACAGTCATATTCCTTTACCAACTCTAACCATCTGCGCTGTTCAGCTCCTTCTGGGTGAAGAAGTACTTGAGGCTCTTGTGGTCGGTGAATATCTGACACTTCTCGCCGTACAAATAGTGTCTCCAAATCTTCAGCGCAAACACCACTGCTGCCAGCTCCAAATCATGCGTCGGATAGTTCTGCTCATAGCTCTTCAGCTGCCTCGACGCATACGCAATAACCTTACTACCCTGCATCAGGACTGCTCCCAAACCTCTCAGAGAATTATCTGTATAAACCACAAACTCCTCGTGGTCCACTAGAATAGCCAGCAGTGGTGCCGTAGTAAGGGCCTCCTTCAACTGATCAAAGATCCTCTAAAACTCGGGACTCCACACATACTTCGCATTCTTCTTGGTCAGGGCTGTCAAGGGCACTAAAATAGAGGATAATCCCTTGATAAATTTGCGATAATAATCGGTCTAGCTAAAGAAACTGCGAATCTCCGTTGCATTCCTTGGAATCTCCCAGCTCTGCACAGCCTCCACCTTCGATGGGTCTACTGAAATCCCATCTTGCGATACAATATGTCCTAAGAATGCCACCTGATCTAGCCAAAACTCGCACTTGCTGAACTTGTCATACAATCTATTCTCCCTCAAAAGGGCACTAAAATAGAGGATAATCCCTTGATAAATTTGCGATAATAATCGGTCTAGCTAAAGAAACTGCGAATCTCCGTTGCATTCCTTGGAATCTCCCAGCTCTGCACAGCCTCCACCTTCGATGGGTCTACTGAAATCCCATCTTGCGATACAATATGTCCTAACAATGCCACCTGATCTAGCCAAAACTCGCACTTGCTGAACTTGTCATACAATCTATGCTCCCTCAAAGTTTGCAAAGCCGTCTGCAAGTGCTGCCTATGCTCCTCCAAGATCCTCGAATAGACCAGGATGTCTTCGATGAAAACAATGATGAACTGGTCTAATTACTATCTGAATACCATGTTCATCAGATCTATGAAAATTTCTGGGGCATTCGTCAGGCCAAACGGCATCACCAAGAACTCATAGTGTCCGTAGCGTGTCCGAAAAGCAGTCTTGAACACGTCCTCCTCTCTAACTCTCAGCTGATGATAGCCAGATATCAGATCAATCTTCGAGAACACCGAAGCTCCCTACAGCTGATCAAATAAATCCTCAATCCTCGGGATTAGGTTTTTATTTTTCATTGTGACTTTGTTCAGCTCTCGGTAGTCGATGCACAATCTCATGCTGCCATCCTTCTTCTTCACAAACAACACTGGCGCACCCCATGGAGAAAATCTAGGGTGAATGAACCCCTTATCGAGCAACTCTTGAATCTGCTCCTTTAGCTCCTTCATCTCGGTAGGAGCTAATCGATAAGGTGCCTTAGAGATAGGCACTGTCCCTGGCATCAGTTCAATAGAAAACTCCACCTCTCGCTCTGGTGGAACTCCCACTACATCATCAGGGAAGACATCTGCAAACTCCCTGACTACCTCCACATCAGATAGTGAAGGGCCTGCTGAACCTCCAGAAGAGGTAACGCTGGCCAATAATGCCTGACATCCGTGCTCAACTAGCTTCTGTTGGGATCCAGATCACGCCCCCCGGCGAGGCAGTGGAAGAACGAAAAACAGTACCGGGAGACGATCAATACGATACGAAAACAAACACAATATGATATTAATAGGGTGTTTCAAAGGAAACTACCTTGCTGGCAACTCGTGCCTGGCTCCGACCGGTTTCGTAAAGAAAACGGCACTTCACGGTAGACTGCGGTAGATAACGCCAATTAGGTCCACGACCGAATACG
>KV020212.1:0-17830 GCA_001598015.1 Dorcoceras hygrometricum | reverse complement strand
AGTCAGGCAGTGCGCGCGAGAGCAAATGAGAGCAATAAAGCTGTGTGCGAGAGTGTGCAACAATGAGTGAATGAATATAAAGGAGCAAACCTGGTGATATTTATAGAGGGGCTAAGTCGGTGGAGAGGAGCGGAGATCTCGGGTGGGCGAGATCTTCTCCGTGATCTCCGGGGATTTTGTTGCGCAAACAAGGAAAGTCGTATCGTCCTCGGATTATCTAAAGAAGGAAAGACGTATCGTATCTGGATCTTCTAAAGAAGGAAAGACGTACCCAGAGAGGATTCTTCAGCACGTCGGGTCGGGGTCCTCGGGAGGTACCCCGAGCTCAAATTGCTTCCTCGGCCCCCTAGCTCCTCTCCATGACGTAGATGCTCGGGCACCTCCCGAGGTATGACTCCCGAGAAGGTCTCAAGGCCTCGAGCAGGACTCCCGAGCTATGTGCGTGCTCCTTGGTTGCTCTCGCTCGTGGGTAGTGTTGATGGTGATGTGCTCGGTCCTCGGGTCCTGAGGTGACTATGGGGGGCATCAGAGACCTTATGGGAAGCTCTCGTACGTCAAGCTGCTTTACATTGTGCCACTTGATTTAGTTGGCCAGGTGAGTAGTAAAATAATGTCGTCAGATCTTAACGAGTAATACTATTTTCGTTGAGGATATGACTGGTGGTAGCGGAAAGGGTAAGACTAATCTCTAAGGGATATGAGATAGCATCAACAGTTAACGCACATCCACGGGCTCATGTGTCTAATAGTATGATCCTAACGTACATAATAGGTACACTATGCGCTTCCACATATATAAAGAAATAAAGTTACAACTCGACTAATAGCTATAGTTTTTGCCCCAGTGGTAAGTCAGTGATCCTAACACCAAGCCTGGGGACCTAGGATGATGTATTTTTTAATATGATTCGAATTTGTTTTGACAGGTGTATGCATTGTAAATTACAAAGAAGTTTGTGAGGCTCGATCGGGAGATTTAGCGGAGAGTTTTTAATTGTAGAATTGCAACGACTCTTGTTGTTGAAATATTTATATCTGATTGATATTCGGGATATTATATTAAGTTCTATTTTCAAATCAAGCAGAAGACAGTTGGCACAATATTCTTAAAACACAGCATTTTTGGATATTAGTCGAAGAGTATTCAGTTAAAAAAAACAAAGTATAATTGTTGACTCAAGGATTTAAAGGATGGATAAGGTGGATCCATGTTGCCGTAATTTAACAAATACCACGTAAATTACGATCGAAGTTGATTAATAGCCTCTGTGAAGACCAAATCGGAAGTTTATGGCATCATCCCGAGAATAACAAGTGTTTTTCGATTTCTTTGATATTTCGAACTGTGTATATTTTTTTTTTAAACTTGGGGAAGAGTGTATATGTTATTTGTGTTTCAAATTTTGAAATATTGAAATGTCGAAATCTAGCTCAAGTTTGGACCAAAAAATTAGTATGTAAGGATATAATCTAGTGAGTATTAAATAGGAAAATAATATTTTTGCCCTTTAATTTATAATGTTTCCACTTTTGGCCCTTTGAACAATGAATTAAATTTTTTATTTTGCAACTTGCATTTATTTTTCATTTTAATAATGTCAATTGTATATATCTTTTTTTTTTTAAATCAGATTTTATCGTGTCTGTCCACCTAAAATGGACTCAAGATTGAAAATGAAAATATATATATATATATATATATATATAACTGGATTAAAATTGAAAAATTCAATGTAATAGGAAGAAAAATGGAAAAATCAACCTGCAAAAATAAAGAAAATTTAACATTTGATGTAACCGAATTCTCAGCCGACAAGCTGTCACCACCTCGGGAGCTCGGGAGATCGGGATGTGCGGAGGATTGAAGGGTGATCACCGTCTCTTAAACACATACAGCCGCAAATCACAGGTCATAGGACGTCGGAGGTGTGTCCGACGAAATCCCTCCGATGCTTAAGTTAGGTAGAATATATGGGAGCAAAAGGAGAGCGAGAGAGAATATATGTAAGTTAAGAGCAAATGAATGCATGAATGTTATAATGAGGGGGCATACCTGGGTATTTATAGAGGGGCTAGACGGTTGAGATGAGCTCTTTGCTCGGCGTTGGACTCTTTGCTCGGCGCTCGATGCGCTGGGGGCACTTGTCCCGGCGCGGAGTACACCTAGATTGATGAGTATCTTGAGCGAGATTCTCTCCGCGATTCTCGGTGATCTTGTAGTTCAAAGAGGGAGAGGCGTATACTGGTTGGACTCTTGGAGGCATGATCTTCTCCTCGGGAAACACTCCCGAGCTGAATGTAAGTCCTCGGGTAATGTCCCGAGCTATCAGTGCAGTTCGGCATCTGGTGCGTAGAGCTCGGTTGTGGGGTCCCGAGGTGGTGATAGGGGCATCAAGAGTATCCCCCGCCGCAAATCCTAGACGAAGAATTGAAGTGTAGGAATGTGTGAGAATGAGGTCGGGACCCGAGCTAAAATTTATGATTTTGTAGAAAACAAGGATCCTTGTGACGTCGCATCTCATTCGTTGATAAAACACACGTGGACGGTCAGTATGACGTCGGGAACAAGATAGGATTTGTGCTTTTGAAGAAGACCACGATCCGCGTGATGTCGCATCTCAGCCGTTGATAAAGATACTAGCGAACGGTTCGTATGAAACAGGTCCGACTACCGAGATGACGTGTGGAGTTCCCAAGATGATCTGGGTCTTTGATGGACGCGAGATCGGACGGTCGTGGTGTAACGCCCAGACATTTTTAGAGCCACAATTAGGAAATTATAAGATTTGAGAGAATAAATTGAAATACTATTTTATTCAACTTTTACTTCGAGTTGAGTTTCAGATTTGAGAATGCAATTACAGGAGCTATTTGGTCGATGCTTAAAAGCCAATTGAATCCTTCTTTTTAAATAAAATGGTTCGGTTTTATAGCATCAGATTTTACTTTAAAATGGAGTAGCACTTTTAAAAGATTCTGACATATTGATTAAACGTGTTTCTTCCTTAGGCATTTTAAATCATATATATAGGGTGTTAGCCACATCATGCATCATCATTTTCAACCAAAACACTTTCTAAAAAGCAAACGGTGCTCTCTGTGAAGAAACCGAGTAAAAACCTTTCAAAGCTTTTCGAAGGAAACAAGCGATGTGTACGTGATTTGCTAGATTTCATCTGTAATTGTGTTACAGAATTCAGGCAAGTAAACTCTGTTTCTTGCTACACTCATGAAAGCATATATTCAGTTCTGTTTGCATATTTGTATGAGATTTTAAAGAGTTGAGAATTTGCTACGGCTGTTCTTCAACAAACAAAAGCTATGCTCTGTTTTTACAAAGAAGGTATGTGTTTACTGTGATTTTGATCCAAAAAGATGTTAGAAAATTGTTTGATGATGTTCGTCCAGTAGTTTCTTGAGTTTTCTAAGAATTTCTCCAAAGTAGCTTACAAGTAGCTTATTCGATTATTCCCAGAAATTTCTTGAAGATCTTTTTGATTTCTTCAGACTAAGAAAACATTCGTTGTTCATGTTCGTTCTAATGGTTAAGTCTGAAATCTGGTTCTTAAACCAAAGCTGATTTTATATTGAGTTGTCTTCAAGGCAATGTTATGTTTCTAAGATATTTCATGTTCGGATCTGAATTCTTGTTTCAAATCTGAATGGGGTCAGATATCGCTATATTGATTGTTTCGTATCTGAGTTAACTTCGATTGACCATTGACATCTGAATGACTCAATTCAATTTCATTGACATCTGAGTTGACTAATAGACCAAATCTGAATTCTTCCTTCTTCGTTGAGATCTTTATGCACGATTCAGATTCCACCTTTCTTTTGTTCAAAACCAATTTTATAGATACAGAAATTATAGATTTGAATTTCCTAGTTCATTCCGCTTCAATTCAAAAGATTAATTCGATTCATTCGAACAGATTCGAGTGACTTGATTTAGTTTCCATCTTCGCAAGTATTACAAAGAATCCTCAAGTGTTCGAGAACATCATCAGAAGTATAAAACCAGTAAAACATATTATAATGAAAAGAAAAACAGATTTACGAAAGAAAGAAAGAGCAAAAAGAATGTTTATAGAAAAGTTTTAAAGATTATGGCTTAAACAACAGACGGTCACAGGAGAGGGTGAGGATGCTGGCTGACGAACCAGTGTGCCCTTTTCAACTATGGAAGGGACTAAGATATGGTCGACAGACTGTATACCCTTTACATGCGATAGATGGGTTTTGTACCCAGCTCGGTGACTCAGATACATAGTTTGATCAAACGATAGACCTTATGTACAGGTGTTTACCCATAATTACCAGAAAAGAAAGAATAGAGCTCAGTGTGATTTTAATCACCAAGCTTAAAGAAATTGATTTCAGAACGTATATGTTTATGCTTTAATTCCATACAGATTTCACAGTTCATGTTATTTAGCTTATTTATTCTTAAGCTATTCAGATTCAGATTTCAGTAAAGTAACAGATATCGTTTGCATGTGTTATATGTTTTCGATATTCCAGATCTTACCTGCTGAGCTCCTAGGCTCACTAGTTTTCATTGAGTGCAGGTAATGAGCAGTAGGAGCTGGATGGTGATGAGCTGATCGGAAATATGTGTTTATCGTGGACATCAGTTTCCGTTTTTTTTTCTTATTCAGTTTAAGATTTTGATGTACAAAACTTTAGTTATAATTTTGTACTATGATAGATTTTGAGTTTCTTTATTTTGATGAAATCTGTACCAGAATTTATTGCTTAAAGAATTATCCAGTTCCGATATTTCAAAGACCAGATCAGTTTAGTTCCGCGCCTTTTTATTTCTTCAGATATGTTTTCCAGATATCGCATATAGTTTGCGATTAATTGTATTCTAGCCCAGAAATTAGTAGCGAACTGTTATTGTAAACAAGATTGAAATTTTGTACCTTTCAATTTGAACCCCAAAGTTCTTAATTTAGTTTAAGAAAAGTCCAGTCACTACAGACTGTTTGCTGTAATCTTTTAAAATATCAGTATGGGCGTTTCACGGGTCGTGCTGATCGGTATCGAGCTGTGCTGATCCGATTTTGTGATAATCCGATCGAGCTGAGCTGATCTGATCTGGTCGAGTTGTGCTGACTATTGGCGCATAGGCGGATCCGGATCACACTCTCGGGGCGCAACAGAAGTTTTAAAATTTTATTTGTCGGGGGAACGTTCATACATGAATGTTAGAAAAATTCGAGGTAGTCCTCCCTGCCCCAAGGAGCGAGCTCACAGCCCTCCCCTGGCTTTCACTCCTTCTACCTGAACCAACTAGAGATGGGCCTCAGGTTCCCGATCTCGAGGTTCATTACAGCCCTCTGCCAGTACCTTAACGTCGTCTCGAGCCAGCTGGCCTCCAACTCCTACAGCTTCCTTCTGTCTTTGGCGTCCTCCTCAGCTTCTTTGATATTCTTCTTACCACCTACGTCCTGATGCAGCTGATTCTTGTGAAGAGGCTGGGGCCGGGAAAGTTTTACCTTTCCCACAAGGGTCATCTCGGGTTCATTGGGGCTCACAAGAGGTGGATGGGCCGATTTTTTTACGTTAGATGGGTAGGGAGGAAGAGGAACCCCTGGGGGTGCGATATGACCTGGAGGGATAACGTGTACAACCTGTCCCCCTCAACTCCAGACCAAGCCACGACCTGACCACCTTACTTACCTCTATGAGCGACAAGTGCTACAATGATCCCGAGCTAGTTAAGGAGGACCTCCTGTGCCACTTCGGGTTCAGCATAAAGGGGTCCTGCTGGTCGGGGACTTAAATATCATGGCGTATTCCCTTAGTCGTGTCATCCTATGTTGAATCCGAACTGCTATCTAACTCGCTTCTTTCTTTGCAGCTGATCGAATGGGCAAGACGGAAATGCTGAAGGCCTTGAAGGGACGTCCCAAAGAGGGCTCCTCGAGGGCGGTCGCAACCCTGAGCCTAAAGAAGGGGAAGAGGAAGGCTCCCCCGACTGGCGAGAAGGAGGCCCACCGCTTGACGAAAAAGAATGCCTCCACCTCCGAGATGCACCCCGCCCTACTACCGAGACGCGCCCAGCCCCGAAGCCTCCAGCCCCAATGCCCGAGGCGCTCTGTTGAGTTAAGCGTGCAAAGGTGAGAACAGTACTGGGATGCGTGACCTCCTGGGAAGTTCTCGTACGTCAAGCTGCTGACGTTGCGCCGCTTGATCTGGTTGGCCATGTGGGCTGTAAAAGTGTGATGCCAGATCTTAACGGGTAATACTATCTCTGCTGGGGATAGGGCCGGCGGTAGGGGAAGGGTAAGACTGATCTCTAAGGGAATTGAGACAACACCAGCAGTTAGACACGCACCTCCTCTGACCATGGGCCTAACAGCCCAACCCTAACACACATAATATGTGCACTATGCACTTCCACATTATAAGAAAATAAAGTTGCACCTTGGCTGTGAGAACAATACTGGGATGGGTGACCTCCTGGGAAGTTCTCGTACGTCAAGCTGCTGACGTTGCGCCGCTTGATCTGGTTGGCCATGTGGGCTGTAAAAGTGTGATGCCAGATCTTAACGGGTAATACTATCTCTGCTGGGGATATGGCCGATGGTAGGGGAAGGGTAAGACTGATCTCTAAGGGAATTGAGACAGCACCAGTAGTTAGACACGCACCTCCCCTGACTCATGGGCCTAACAGCCCAACCATAACACACATAATAGATGCACTCTACGCTGCCACATTATAAGAAAATAAAGTTGCACCTTGGCTAACAGCTATAGCTTTTGGCCTAGTGGTAAGCGCTTGATCCTAACACGCTCTCTGTTGCCAACCCCGAGGTTCCCTCGGCTAAGGTGGGGGCGAGGACGGAAGCTGGTCCATGCCGAGCTAGTGCCCTTAATATTTTTGAAGATTCTTTTGTGGTCTCCCCGTCCCGATCTGCTGTGATGGGGCTTCTCTGCAACATGGTCCCCGACAAGAACCTCGACCTAGTGCGGAATGCTCCCGACATTGAGGTCCCGGTATCCTTCGCAATCAGGTTTGCGGAGGTATGTCTCTTATCTGCCCGACCTCTCACTCCATATTTATATTTGCGTTCTGATCCTTGACTCTTATGCAGACAATGGTTTGGAGCGGTGAGGTGATCAACCGCCTCACCTGGGCTCGCAGGGAGGTGACATCATCCCTACAGTCTCTGGATGAGGTGCTCGAGCACCACACAGAGCTGGCGAAGCAGCTCGAGGAGATGGAGGCCATGAGGGCCGAGGAGAGGAGGGCGACCGAGGTCAGGCTGGAGGTGCTGGAGGTCGAGAAAGAGGCGCTGGAGGCCGAGAAGGAGGCGCTGGAGGCCGAGAAGGAGGCTCTGGTGGCTGAGCTGGTGGACACAAGGGCCCGAGTTGAGGGAGAGATCAAGCGCTTGAAGGGTGAGACTGAGAACTCCTGGGGTCTCGGAAAGGTGAAGTTCCTGAAGTCCTCCGAGTTCGATGACTTGTGTGCGCAGAAGTCTTTGGCCTACTTCGAGTGTGGCTTCAAAGTCTGCTTAGCTCAGTTCCGAGCTAACGGCTACATCGAGGAGGAGCACCCGGTCCAGTTCCTTAGCGTTTCTCGGACCCTAGAAGAAATTTCTGATGATGAAGAGGAAGCCGATGAAGGCCCCTCGGGAGACGAGGCCTCTCCCCCAACCTCCCCCGTCCTTTGATTGTATTTAAATTTCCCAATGTCTTGTAAAACTTTTATGTTTAATGAAATCCTCTTTATTTTTACTTCTATCTACTTACATTGAGTACTAACGTGTATAGCACGAGCGTAGACAATGATACTCGAACTGCACGGGTCCTTGACTAGATTAGTCTCTCGCTCATAATAAGTTTGAACTTCTACCCACGGAGGGGTCCGAACAGGCTCAGTGTCTAAACTTTTAAGAAAAATCGAATTGTTCCCGGGTATGTTGGCTACCCGAGCTGGTCTGGGTTTGAGCCAACGAGAGTTAGGCTTATGATGCCACCGAGCTGGTCGGGCTCTGTGCTCGGTGATTGCGCTTGAGTAGGGCCGTCGTCCCCAATGAGAATTGGGCTTAAGTTACCGAGCGGATCGGGCGATGTGGTCAGGTGGGGCTGCGAAACGAACCAGATTCTAGAATTTTTTTTTAAAACATTTGCGGAATAACTAAACTTAGAAAGTATTTCTCGTTCCCTTTAAACATTTTCTAAATCATCACTTTAAAACATAAATAAAATAAATATCTTAAATCGTTAAATCATCCATACTGTAAAAATCGGACTGCGTAAAAGTACTGAAAATAAACAAGTTGAAACCAACATTTGAAAAGCGTGTCATAACAAAAGTAGAAGATCACTGTGGTCACAGGGTACTGCTGCAGCGGGCGCTCAGAGGTCCTCACCGCCAGTCGGGACATACTCAACAGGGTCATCACCTGCACCATTTAAACTTGTGAGCCTAGAGGCTCAACATGCTCTATCTTTTAAAATAACAAGGTACATATTAATAAGGTCGCATGCAGGCACATACTTGTAATAAAATAACATCAAACATGGATGCATGGATGATCTTAAAACCTTGTTCGTACATTTCATAACATATGTATGACGGCTGGTTTTACCCGACCTACATCATCATCATATACATTAACAAAGGTTCACTGGACCCAATCTCCTATATCCGCGCATTATCTATCATTATGCATTAACAGAGGTTCACCGGACCCGGTATCCCAGATCCGCTCATCATCACATTGCCACAATTCACTTCAATCCCTCCATTTTTATTTTAAAACATGTCTTTAACATTTCATAAAACATTTCGTGATGCGTGCATTTCATAAAATCATGCAATTTAAAAAGCTTAGCCCGTCAATGCATATTTAATCATTTGCTTTAAAACATTTACGTACATAGGATACTACATATATAATTAAATATACCTTCACGGGCTTCTACATTTTCTACTTTGATCAAGGACTGGTTCAGAAGCCTGGCCCACTACTTCTAGACTTAACATTATAATTGACTTAACCCATGACTTAGAAGAATTCCTCTTTAAAATTCCTAACACGGTCCAAATTTTGACTTAATATAAATCACATGACCAATTTTGACCTCAGGTAAAAATCCAATTTTGACTTCAATTAAAAATCCAATTTTGACTTTAAAATCTTAAGGCCAATTTTGACTAATTTCAAAATCAATTTTAACTTTAAAATCAAATACCAATTTTGACCAATTAAAATCTCATGGTCAATTTTGACTTAAATTAAAAATCCAAAGACTCCAATTTTGACTTTCAAAAACTTAAAATAAACACTAAGTCCAATTAAATTAAAAGTTTGACTCAATTTAAAACGTTTGACCAATTTCTTTAAAATTAGACATTTGACTTAAAATTAAAATAATCGGTCCAACATTAATATAACTCGGAATAACTTTAAAATATTTTGACTCGGGGCTCGACTAATCGACCTCGGTCCAACCGAACCAACCGGTCCAGTCGAACCGGCCGGCCCATGCAAAGGAAACCCTAAGCACACGCCGCCACCCCTTGCGCGCCACACCCGAGCAGCGACCATTCAATCCCTTCGTTCTCCCTGCTCAGGCCACCACTGGCCGGAGCCCCACTGGCTGGACCTCCCTCAGGTCCAGCCGGTTCCAATGGAACCAGTCACGGCCCCAGCCATGGACCACACTGAATGCACGAAGGCTGGGAAAGGGGCTGCTCGCCGCGTGCTCCACGCAGCCGTGCGTGTTGCTTGGCTCGACCAAGGTGGTCGAGCCACCTACCCTACATCAAAGGGACATCACTTGACCACCCTAGGACCACCATGAACCGAGCCATGGTCCATTACCCACCTCGACCGAAACCTCAAGAGATTGAATCAAAAAACGTAGTGAAAAACTTGGTCATGCATGGATATAAAGCAATTCAGCATAGATCTAAATAAACCACATACAATTCATGCAGTAAACATTAAAAACAGATTACTATGGCTTAAATGATGAGAAAAAGGATAGATATTACATGCCTGGAATGGAGAAAAGGGAGATCTGCGAGTTACCGACGTACACGAAATCGGGACCAGACCGCCTTTGAATCACCAAGTTTCTTGAAATTCTCGATGGGGTGAGAGGGAGAGGAGGGGGACAGCTACTATGAAGATGGAGGAGGCTAGGTTTGAAAATTTTTTGAGTTATGAAAAAGTGAGGGTGACAAAAATGACCCCTAATAATTAATTAAGAAAAGAAAAGGGCTTTTTACATGCTCCCTAATAGTTAATTAAGAAAAGAATAGGGATTTTTACATGCTTACCCCTCCACTAAGTTCCCAAGTTAATCAAGACACTAATCCATGTTTTTAAAACTTCTAATTTTTGAAATAAAGGTCCTCTCAAATTTTAAAACATATTAAAGTCCATTAAAACAGTCCGTATAGGCGAAAAACGAGTTTCCCTCCAAAATAATAATAAAAACCCCGATTTTTTGGAAACTTGCTGCTTAAAAATAATAAATTTATTCTTAAAAATCTAAGAATTTAAAAATCTTAAATTATTTTCATCTCGGTCATCCCTAGTCTCGTCCACGCGTCCGTAACTCAAACAGGCTAAAAACATGACATGCACACCAAGCAACATAAACATCATAAATAGATCACATAAAATGACATGTAATTATCTAAAATTATTTTTCCCCTAGTCTTGCACTCATTTCTAAGTAGTCAGGAATTTCTAGGCGTTACAACTCTCCCTCCCTTATAGGAATTTCGTCCACGAAATTAAGTATGTACCAAATAACTCTGGGTAGCACGCCCCCATATCGGACTCAGTCTCCTAGGTAGCTACGCCCTCCGAGTGATCCTGCCATCGGACCTTGACCATAGGAATACTCCGCGCTCTCAGCCTGCGCTCCTCTATTGAGTACTAACGTGTATAGCGCGAGCGTAGACAATGATACCCCAACTGCATGGGTCCTCGACTATATTAGTCTCTCGCTCATAATAAGTTTGAACTTCTACCCACGGAGGGGTCCGAACAGGCTCAGTGCCTAACATTTAAGAAAAACCAAATTGTTCCCGGGTAGGTTGTCTACCCGAGCTGGTCTGGGTTTGAGCCAACAAGAGTTGGGCTTATGATAACACCGAGCTGGTCGGGCTATGTGCTCGGTGATTGTGCTTGAGTAGGGCTGTTGTTCGAGGAGTTGCCAATGAGAATTAGGCTTAAGTTACCGAGCGGATCAGACTATGTGCTCAGGTGGGGATGCCACACGAGAAGTTGCCAATGAGAATTTGGCTTAAGTTGTCGAGCGAATCGGGCTTATGCGCTCAGGTGGGGCTACACCCGAGAAGTTACCAATAAGAATTAGGCTTATGTTGTCGAGCGGATCAGACTTATGTGCTCAGGTGGGGATGCCACCTGAGGAGTTGCTAATGAGAATTGGCTTAAGTTGTCGAGAGGATCGGGCTTATGTGCTTAGGTGGGATTGTCACTCGAGGAGTTGCCAATGAGAATTGGGCTTACGTTGCCGAGCTGATCGGGCTTATGTGCTTAGGTGGGGCTGTCACCCGAGAAGGTTGTTAGTAGGAACAATGAGTTGAGAGAAAAAGATCTTTCATTCCATAAGATAATATTTACAAGCGGTAATATAGTAAGGCCTAGGCGTAGTACTTTAAAACGGTAAAGAAATGAAGTCTAGGCATAATACTTCCGGAGATGAATAATATTCCAAGGTTGACGTCCTCTCTTCCTTGCACATCTTCCAGATAGTAAGCCGCGGCTCCAGCTCTCCCGACCACTTTATATGACCCTTAATACTTTGGATCTAGCTCTCCTCTATCTCCCTAATACTGTATCCTCCTCCAGACAAGATCTCCTATTTCATACTTCCGAGGTCGAACTCTCCTGTTGTAGGCCTGCGTCATTCTCCTTTGATATGCTGAGAGACATACAACAGCTCGGGCTCTCCTTTCCTTGAGATGATCCAATTCGAGGCTCCGTATCTCATCATTATGCTCTGCATATTCCATCACCCGGAGGCTATCTTGGCCAATTTCAGCTGGTAAAAGTGCTTCAACTCCATAAACCATGCAGTAAGGTGTTTCCCCTGTAGCTGCTCGAGTTGTTGTCCGATAGGCCTAGAGCACACTAGGTAGTTCATCCACCCATCTCCCCATGGCCGATTCCAACCATTCCTTGAGGGCTTGCACGATGGTGCGTTTAGTGACTTTTACTTGCCGTTTCTCTGAGGATAAGCCACCAAGGTGAATATCTGCTTAATCTTCATCTCTTGACACAAGACCGAACTCTTGCTCCACAAAACTGTCTCCCATTGTCCGAGATAAGCCTTCAGGGTATCCCGAAGCGGCAAACAACGTTCTTCCATAGAAACTTCAGCACCTCAGCCTCGGATATCTTTGATAGGGGTTCAGCCTCCACCCACTTGAAGAAGTAATCCACAGCTACAAATAAAAACTTTCTTTGCCCTCCAGCTGGTGGAAAATGTCCTACTATGTCCATACTCCACTGATCAAAGGGGCACGAGGAGATGACAGTCTTAAAGGGCTCGGCAGACTGCTTCTGTAAGTTGGCATGTTTCTGACAGCCTTGGCAAGATCGGACGAGAGTGGTAGAATCATGCTGCGTATTAGGCCAAAATAAACCTGCTAGTAGAGCTTTCCGAGCCAAAGCTACCGCGCCTAAGTGATTTTCGTAGCACCTTTCGTGAATTTCCATCAAGAAATATCTGGCCTCGTCGGGACCCAAAACTTCAATAGTGGTCGTGAGAAATACATCTTATATAGCTTACCATCCAACATCACGAAGCGCAGGGCTCGACGCTTGATTTCCCGAGCTCGTCGAGGGTCCCGGGCACGATCTTCGGAGGATGTACTCAGAGATATCATGTCGCCAGTCTGAGTTAGGCACTCCTTCGTGATTCTTCCAGACTTGATATACATGTGATAACAGTTCCTACCCCTGCACTTTCTTCCCCGAGGACGGAGCGAGAGAGCTAGCCATACGTGCGAGTCTGTCCTTCTTTTCATTACTTTCTCGAGTATCTACTCCAGAATAACTTCGGAAAAGGTTTCTTTCAGTCTGCTCAAAGCCTTCGCATACTTCATCATTTTTTCATTCTTTATCTCAAATTTTTCATTACTCTGCTGAACTACCAACTGGGAATCTGAATATAGGACTACCCGAGCTATCCCCATATTCCTTGCTGCTCGGAGCCTGATGAGCAGGGCCTCATACTCTGTTTCATTATTGGAGGCCTTGAAACCGAGAGCGACCGCCAGACTTGTCTCTTCCCCCAGAGGGACACCCCCAACTCCGCTCTCGACGAACAAGAAGATCCATCCACATAGACCCTCCATCTTCCTTCTTGCTCGAGGTGCACTGTTTCTGCTAAGTATTCTACCAACGCCTGTGCTTTTATTGCTGTCCGAGGCTTGAAATGTATATCATACCCACTGAGCTTTGTGACTCATTTGAGAAGTCTTCCTGAAGCATCGGGATGAGAGACGATCTGTCCCAATGCGCTGTTAGTAAGCAAAGTAATTGGATGAGATAAGAAGTAAGGCCTGAGGCACCGAGCTGTAATAACCAAGGCCAGAGACAGCTTCTCCTGTGTAGTATAATTCAATTCGGCTCCCTTCAAAGCGTGGCTCACAAAATACACAGGTTGATGCATATATCCTTCTTCCCGAACTAGAATTGAACTGGTAGCTTGTGGGGTGACGGCGAGATACACAAACAGTGGCTCCTCAAGCTCTGGCTTATTAAGAACCGCAACCTCTTTAGATATTCTTTCAACTCCTGAAAATCCTTCTAAATATGTTCATTCCATTCGAAAACCCTGGTCTTGTGGAGTATCTTGAAGAAAGAGAGATTTCGGTCGGCCGATCTGGAGATAAATCGAGACAGAGCAGCGATCATCCCTGTTAATCTTTGGACTTCCTAAATGTTTCGAGGAGGGCACATCAAAGCAAGGGCTCGTAACTTCTCCGGGTTAGCTTCTATCCCCCGACGAGTAACCATATATCCTAGGAATTTTCCTGTCCGAGCACCAAACACACACTTTCCAGGGTTTAACTTGATCGGATAGTCCTGAATTCTACTGAAAGTTTCCTCCATGTCAGATATGAAATTCTCCTCCACCCGAGACTTCACCAGTATATCATCTACGTACACCTCAATGTTCCTCTCGATTTGGTTTCGGAACACCTTGTCCATCAGTATCTGATAGGATGGCCCCGCATTTTTAAGCCCGAAAGGCATGACGACGTAGCAAAATGTCCCGTCTGCCATAATAAAGCTGACCTTGTGCTGATCCTCCTCGGCTAATGGAATCTGATGATATCCCTGATAGGCGTCCAGGAAACTGAGTAGCTCGTGACCCGAGGTGGAATTGACAAGTTGATCAATCATGGGGAGTGGATATAGTCTTTGGGGCAAGCCTTGTTTAGATCCCGGGAGTTCGGGGAGACGTTCAGCTTGTGCTCCATGATTTCACGCCTGACCCCCTTCAGGTCGGACGGGGACCAGGCTAATACATCCCTGTTTCTCTCCAGGCACTGGATCAGTTGCGCCCGCACACCTTCTGAAAGAGTTTGGCTATCGTCACAACCCCGGCTGGGGGAACGAGAACTACTTCCTCCTCCTCATCCTCGGTTGTCAACTGAAAATCCTTCTCGACCATGTTAACACCCTGTCCTCCAGAGCCTTTGGATAGTCTTGGGCCCGGGCCTTAGCCACTTTTTTTTTCAAACCTCACTTCCTCCACATAACACTTCCTTGCCACCTTCCGATCTCCCAGTACTTCGCTTACCTCATTTCCACCGAAAACTTTATCTTTTGATGCAAAGCCGAGGCCACGACCATGAAGTCGGCCATGGTTGGCCTTCTCAGTATAACATTTTAGAAAGATGGTGCGTCTACCATCGTAAACTCGATGACATTTGTCTTCCTGTGCTTTCCCAAAAGTGCCTCCTCTTCTGAATAACTGGTCGGGAGTTCGGGGAGACGTTCAGCTTGTGCTCCATGATTTCGTGCCTGACCCCCTTCAGGTCGGATGGGGACCAGGCTAATACATCCCTGTTTCTCTTCGGACAGTGGATCAGTTGCGCCCGCACACCTTCTGAAAGAGTTTTGACTATCTTCATGACCTCGGCTTGGGGAACGATAACTACTTCCTCCTCCTCATCCTCGGTTGTCAACTGGAAATCCTCCTCGACCATGTTAACACCCCTGTCCTCCCGAGCCTTTGGATAGTCTTGGGCCCGGGCCTTAGTCGCTTTTTGTTCAACCCTCACTTCCTCCACATAACACTTCCTCGCCACCTTCCGATCTCCCAGTACTTCGCCTATCTCATCTTCCATCGAAAACTTTATCTTTTGATGCAAAGCCGAGGCCACGGCCATGAAGTCGGCCATGGTTGGCCTTCCCAGTATAACATTGTAGGAAGATGGTGCGTCTACCACCGGTCGAACGAAATTTGTCTTCCTGTGCTTTTCCGATCCGAGTGAAAGAGGTAGCTGAATGACCCCTACTGGTTTCAAGGAGTGACCCGTGAATCCGAATAGCGGTGTTTGGACCGGCTCCATGAGATACTCCCCGAGGTCCTTTTGGTCCACACCCCCCTTGAAGAATACACTGACGAGCTCCCAGAATCCACAAAGATGCGGGCCACTTCATAGTTTGCCATCATCGCCCGAACAACCAGGGGGTCGTTATGTGTTTCGACATTCGCCGGCAAATCCTCTGAGCCGAATGAGATTGTAGGCCCCGAGCGCTTCTTCCCTACCTCCATGGCTTCCATCCGACGACACCGCGCCTTCCTTGTCCGATTAGAGTCCCCATCAGTAGGTCATCCTGATATCATCAGTATGATGCCCCGTGGCTGGGGTGATCATTGCTCTCCTCGGGGAGGGTCCCGATCCTGATTCCGAGGTGTTCTCTCCGCCCTGAGGGCCGCTTATCCTATAGCCAATTCTCTCCTCCTCGGGTCCTCTTCTCCTTTCGAGGCTCTCCATCCCCTACTAGCGCCGTTCGCATATCAGGATTATTCTGTATGATGCGCTCCAACTTGTCATCCAAGTGTAGGCACTCCGAGATGGTGTGATCGTATCCCTGTGAAAATCACAAAATTTATTTGACCTTGAATTCATCGGGGCCCCGTCACTTTCCCGAGGTCGCTGCACTACCTTTCGCTCATCATAAATCTCCAGAGCCCGAGTCTTGCTTACTTTCAGCGGTGTCCGAGCGACAAACTGCCCCAACAGCAAAGGAGGTTCTTGTCTAGATGGTCTTGGTGGAGCTCTTTCCGTCCGAAATTCTCGACCCAGCCGAGGTGGTGCTTTCTGTTCACTTATCCTCGAGGACTGTATCTCCTCCACACATTGACATATTTTTCGACCTTAGTGAGGACTTCTTCAAACGTCTTCGGAGGCTTCTTGACCAAGGACCTGAAGAAATCACCCCCTCGCAGCCCTTGAGTGAATGCCCCGATTAATAGATCTGGTGTAGCAATAATAGTCCTGTTGAAATGCCTGATATATAATCCCCGAAGACTTTCCTGCTCTTTTGTTTTACGGTGAATAAATTCAGCGTTGTCATCGGTTACTTTTTGCTACTAGCAAACTGATGGAGGAACGCCTTGCTGAAGTCCTGGAAGCTCTTGATGCTCCCTGTCGGTAAGAGGTTGAACCACTGCTGTGCCGAGCGGACCAGGGTAGTAAGAAAAACTCTGCACTTGATGGGGTTAGCATATTGGTGGGGAGGGCGGCGTTTTCAAACCGAGACAAATGTTCCTCAGGATCTTCCATCCCTTCATACTCTTCGACGTTCGGGAACTTGAAGTGTTGGGGTAGCTCAGCGGCCAGTACTTCAGATGAAAAAGGTACCTCCCGAGTTGGGAGGGGTGGAGGCGCCGAGCTTTTTTCTTCCCTCAAACGAGCAACCTCCTCACGTAGTTTCCTAATCTCCTCGGCTTGTTGATCAGGCGACGGGTGTGACTCAGGCCGATTCGCCAGTATCTGTTCCACTATAGCCGCTACCAGTTGAGCTATCTGTGCTGCAGTGAGGTTGGGGTTTTCAGACCCCTGAAACGAACTCCCTGTATGGCTGGTTTCTCCCGTTCCCTGAAGTCTACTCCTTTTTGGTGGCATCTTGTTCAAATTCTTCTTGTTTCACACAGACGACGCCAATTGATGTAACCGAATTCTCCGTCGATGAGCTGTCACCATCTCGGGAGCTCGGGAGATCGGAACGTGCGGAGGATTGAAGGGTGATCGCCGTCTCTTAAACACCTACAGCCACAGATCATAGGTCAGAGGGCGCCGAAAGTGTATCCGGTGAAGCCCCTCCGATGCTTAAGTCAGGTAAAATGTATGGGAGCAAAATGAGAGCGAGAGAAAATGTATGTAAGCTAAGAGCAAGTGAATGCGTGAATGTTCTAATGAGGGAGCGTACCTGGGTAGTTATAGATGGCCTAGGTTGTGGAGATGAGCGCTTTGCTCAGCGCTGAACTCTTTACTCGGCGCTCAATGCGCTGGGGGCACTTATCCCCGTGGAGATTACGCCTAGATTGATAAGTATCTTGAGCAAGATTCTCTCCACGATTCTCGGTGATATCGTAGTTTAAAGAGGGAAAGACGTATACTGGTTGGACTCTTGGAGGCATGATCTTCTCCTCGGGGAATACTCCCGAGCTGAACGTAAGTCCTCGGATAATCATCCAAGCTATCAGTGCAGTTCGACATCTGGTGCGTTGAGCTCGGTCGTCGAGTCCGAGGTGGTGACGGGGGCATTGACATTTATACCATTATATATAGAAAGAAAAT